>JAMKCH010042014.1:0-108700 GCA_023653785.1 Ophioderma brevispina
AAAAATCCACCAAGATGCTGGATTTGGCTTTGACCCATGGGGGGGTGCAGGGGTCCAGTCGCACCCCCCAAATTCCACAAAAGGAGCAAAAGGAACACTTTTTGCCAAATTTTTTGATAAAAAGGTCATAAATTTATAGAGATTTTGACAAGAAAGTCCACTTTTTGGTGATAAAATGTTCAAAAAGTACAAAAACAGACCTTTTAAGGGGGGTTAGGTCTACTTTTACCAAAAAGGTCCACTTTTTCGAAGTCCCTCACCCCCCAAAATAAATCCTGCGTATGGCTCTGCCCCCGAGCACCAGCTGATCAAAACTAAAAAAATACATCGGTCCTCGGACCACTTGTGTTGCCTGTCGTCGCGGTTTGTGAATGATAGGCCTCACATGACCTTTGATCTTGATGTGACCTTTGACGTCAAAAACAAATGAGGGTTTGCATGTAAACTCCATAAACCAAGTTTGGTTCCAATTGAACTTCAACTTTTCAAATGAGGTCAAATTTACATTTTCAGGCTTTTTATTAGCCGGGGGCCGGGCGATTTTTACAGATGGTCCCGACTATTTGCGCCGGTGGGACAGAAAAAAAATGGGACCCGGGCGCCAGTTCTTTTCCCTATTATGGCGCCTGGGTCTTGGTACACTTAATCAAAACAACTAACTTATTTTTCAGTGTTAGGATTTAGTACAGGGAACCTTTACGTTGTTTTTTGACATTGGTGGTCGGCACGACGTAAAGGCCAATTGAAAAGCCGTAGCAATCAAGCACTGTATAAAGTGTATAGACTCAAGGACTTGTCGACGCAGTGCTGCGTTGGAAGTCAATTACACTAAGAAAAATAACCCTAATGGCCGCAGTATTTATCATGTACAAGTTTGTTATTTATCTCCTGCAATTCTGTTTCTTTGATGAAAATAAATATTTTGCAGGAATTTTGGAGATATTCTTGTCGGGATTCGTGCTACACGATTTGACTTATGTAATGTTGTTATACTAGAAATGAGGGGGATTCGTAAATGTGAAATGCAAAAGATTGATAATGACTCGTCTGACATGCCGAAATTTCAGTATGACTCTGTTGTACTAGTTAGGATTACTGAATTCAAATTTCCACCAAAATTATCTGTCATCAGTGATAAATCCCATCACTGCTGACTTTTACAAAAAAATTGAAATCCTGCGTTTGTTGAGTTCCTATCTGCCTTTGACATAATCACATGGTGTTGCTATTACAGATCTACAAAATAAATATAAAAATGGCAGCGCCCGTAGCATGTGTTATTCAACAGGCGTTTGGGATATTTAACTGCTTAATCTGCATTAAAAACATTAGGGGATGTGATTTTAAAAACATGTTACGTTTTCAGATGGTATCATGACTGGAACATTTTATCACCAAAAAGTGGACTTTCTGGTAAAAATTTTCTAATTTTTTTACCTTTTTATAAAAAAAATTCAGCTAAATGTGGACCTTTTGTGGAATTGGGGGGGGGGGTGCGGTCGAACCCCCACACACACCACACCACATTTAGAAACAATAAAACAAACAATTTATGTAAACATTTTCAGAAATACATGTAACCCTCAAAAACAGAATTTAAACCAAAAAACAACAAATTTATAAAATGGCACACACATCAACAAAATTAAACATAAAAAACACAAAACGAAACCCAAATTAGTATTTAACTCTGCAGACCCTTATAAAGAAATTTCTTGATTTCTTTCTCAAACTTGAAACAACCTATATCCATTCTGCTGCTGCCAAAAAGGAAGTCGCACCCATGAGATGATATTGTTGCCATTAGAAAATATAGTCACCAAATTGTTTAATTCCAAAGTTTGAGATGAATCAAATTTTTTGTTTTGAAGTAAGAAGTAAACATGTACAATATTGACATATTTTACAAAACGAAGTGTTTCGGTAGCCGTATACGGCTACCTAACCCCAGGGTTCGGTAGCCGTATACGGTAAAATAGCCCGGGAGTGTTTCGGTAGCCGTACGCACCATCCTTAAGGACATCGTACTAATACAACAATATTTCAAGAGGACGCAAGCCAGGGAACGAGGTTGTTTTGGTCTTCAATTCGACTTCAAATATGCAAGCTTCTCCTCTTTACGAAAAACAATGTGCATTGTTAATAACAACAACTACACAGATTCAAATGAAATTGTTTGAAACAATTTCACATACTCTTTTCGTTTCAAAGAATTTGACTTGCACTGTTTGTAGAATAACAAAGTATTGCTTTGAAGTACATGGTATCGCTGAAACCACGACTGTGCGGTGTTGTTACTGCTATATGCGTTCAATTTGCATAGAAATCAGTCAGTGTCACGAGAGGGAATCGATGGGGCAGTAGTGAATGAAACCGATCAGAAGTTATTTTATCTGCAAAATGAATATTAAATTATTTGAAAGCAGTTTGCCTTGGGAAATATCTCGGGGAAAATGTAGATTATTCCTGCGTGTAAAAACTGCAAAATTGGGGCGAGCGTCAAAGAAGAAATAATAAGTCTTTAGCTCTTAACAAAAAAACACTACAGAATATAGTTAGAGTGAGTAACACAAGTGATGTGTAGATGTTTCTACGTCACAGTCAAAACTGTATCCATAAGAATTTAATAACAAAATTCCCAGTAGCCCGCTTCAGTTAAAGCCACTTTAGCAATAATTTCTTAGTAAAAAGGTTAGGCCTACATTTAAAAAAAAAATGCTCGTAACTAATTTCATACAGATAGATACTCAAAAGATTTCTTACCGTGTTATGCTTCAGAACGTCTTAAAAGCAAGAGAGAAAAAGAAAAAAAGGTGTGATGATTTGATTTGCTTATAAATATTCAATGTAAACATAGGTAGCGGGACACGGGGCTGCGCTCTCAACGCCTAAATATTTCCACAGGCTATCCCAAAATTGTGCCCATATACTTTTAGCCGTGTAATATTTTAAAAAATAGCAAATTTTCAAAATTGTTGGAACATTGTCAAGGGGGTGGTGGACAAGGTATAAGCATGCGACCGAGCTTATTTTGGGATTGTGAATATATCCTCCACCCCCTGGGTTGTTAACACCAATCTACCAGGTTAAATAATCAAATGTGCTGATGCGAGAATATTAAACAAATTTATTTGAACGAGCGGCAAAATGGTCAAACCATAATGAATATTCATAATTCGTGGTAGCGTGCCATGAATACTCAACAAGTTACCCCTTTTACTAGTTTACCATTATATATTAGAAGAAGACAAATAAACGAGACTACCACAGGGACACCCCTTTTCTTGTGCAACACGATAATCAGTGCAAAGATATTTTATTTCATTAATGAATCAATCAGACACCAAAAATGCGTTCACATACAATTTCAAGTTATTTGGTACATTTGCTGAATGCAAAAATTGTCACAAGTTCCAAGAAGGAAAGAAATTAACTCAACATTTGGTAAATGTTTATTTATTTTTATAATTAGCAATGCAGGAGATCCAGAATGAAGTCAAACTATTCACTTGAAAGTAAACTATTTTTCCTTTGTTAATTTCTGGAACAAGTTAAAATAAATTCCTTTAATTCTTTCGGATTAAGAAACTGTAGTAGTAAATCTAAAAATTATACCAATTATTTGTATTTTCTATTAATCAGATCAATACCCCATAATTGATCGATACCCATTGATCAGTATGGACCCAATTTATCTGGCCCATTTTGTCCTGCTTTTGGTAGCAAGCTTATTTAGATTTAGAACCCAATATATTGTAGCCTAGATACCCGGCTGCCACATTCAGGCACTATTTTTTAGCCGGATTGATTAGGAGGACACCTGTCACTAGAGCTTGTCCTCAAGCTCCTGAGTCAACCCTATCCTGACTTTTGGAATCAGGTTTTATTTCTGCGGAATTAGTGAGTGGTGTGCTCTTCCCAGCTGGCTATGTTTGGCCTAGTTTGTGGGCTATGGTCTACCCTTCTCGGGGGCTAGCCCCCGCCTGAGCGCGTGTTGTTAAAAACAAACCCAGAAGTAACAACAAAGACTCCATCGAATACACCTGCGTTTAAACGTGATTGGCTAAAAATTAGGACCCGAATACACCAACCGCAAAAAAAAAACCAATTCCCACGGGGGGGGGCGGGGGGGGGTGAGTAACTCGTTTACAAAAATCCACAGCTCCATGGGCTGAGCATCTAAATTGGAATATTATTGCTAATTAGTAATCAGCTGAGCGGTCAAAAGAAAAACAAAGTTGGTTTTCCCTAGATATTTAAAAATACAAGCTAAAATTTTGAGATTTATACATCTTTAAAGTTATTCTAAACCTTAACATATAAAACAATATTACATTTATCACATCTACATCCAAACTTTAACAACATTCACAGGCATTTTACTTTCCAAAAGAATCCAAACATTTACGAAAATTGAGACATTTTTAGAGACGATACAACAATTTCTAGAAAGAAACGCTACTCACGAACTTGCTAAACATTAAAATGGTGGCTTTCTTGTGATGTAAAATCACACTTCAAAACTGTGACTATTTTCTTCATATCTGATTGCCTAGGATTAACAACTGGTGATATGGTTCTCAGAGATCCTGGAATATAATATCTCAACCTTGGAGTACAAATATGAGGTAAGATAGCGAAAACAGGACAGTAAACTGGCACAAAAAGGTATGTGAATTTGGCCACTCTACACGAAACAATTCGGCGGAACTACGAATTACATGACAAATGTTGGCATATTTATTCTAAAAATATCAAAAAATCATCGCCGACTGGCATTTTATAACAAATGTTCTCAACGATCTGAATCGTCCCTAAAGGTTCCAAAATGTTCTGCTGCGCCATCAAGAACAATCAAAGGTAGGCAGGCTGGTTTTAGCCTAGATCAGGCTTAGCCCTAGACTGCTTTGTACACAATCCAAAAAGGGTGTCCCGTTACACTACCCCCCTCCTAAAAACATTTCGTCCTCGAATTTCTTTAATTTACAAAACACAGTATTACAAATTTAAGATTACCTGCGAACTATGTTTAAAGAAGAAATGGTTTATAATTATTGGTGTTATATTATTTTAACGTAATGCTACTATAGTTTACATTAATTTTACAGTGTAAGTTCAATTTTTTTTTCAAAACAAGTCTCGAAATTTCTTCCAGTCCCATCGTGAAGTGGCGAAATCTTCCTTACAGTCTTCGCAGAATTTCCTTCCTCCTTGATGCTATCATCAGTAGTTCAAACGAAGAGAGAAAGTAGAAGTCCAAGTCGACAGTTATTCCAGTAGATCTTCCAGTAGTCCTCCCATCCCTTTGCTGATGACGGAGTTAAATCAAGACGTCAACTCCCAGAGATATGGCACTAGTTTGATCTTAAAAGGCATCACGTTACTTCTTGCATCAAACTAAAATATTAACTCAAATGTAAGATTTCAAAGTTGACAGTGCCCACAGTTCAAGTTGTAGTGGTTGATGTATTAGTCAATCATCAAACAGAAGTCAGTCAATTTCCAACAGAAAATCTGCGTCCAATACTGTTCATCTCCAGTGGAAAAATCCGCTCCCAGTATGTCGGGAGGACTTCTCAGTCTGAAGACCTATTCCACCCAACATTCTAGTAAAGAACAGCAAATCATCTGTTCCATCCAGTGTCTAATAAAGAAATGATACTAAATCGTTTTTCTTGAAAGACGGTTGTAAACTTTGAACTGTGGTGATTGAGTACACTACAAACAAATAGTAATAGAATTATTAGTGTCTCCTACAACTCCATCTTGAATGGTGATGAAAAATTGTTACATTTCATCCTTATTTTAAAACTATTTCAGTTTTGTTCAGTGTAATCGCACTGTTATCACAGTTGCATCTCCATGTGGTTGACACAATTTTAAACAGCCTTATTACATGCTTTTCAGTAGATAGCACAACAGTACAAGGAATTAGTGTATAAAAACTATTCTATTACCAATGCTCAAGTGATAATCTTGGACATTAACCATATGTCAAAAACAACTATTTCATGAACCTTTTTTTGGTTCATCTCCAGAACTTCAAAGTTCCATCTGCAAATGAAGATTTTCTTGCCCCCTATTTTCTGAGATGTACCCAAAATACATCTCCATACAAGTACAATTCTTAACATGATCTAAGTCATGAAACTCGTGTACTACAGGTACACATGCGAAGCCACATAATACTACACACTACACTCAAATAGCAACAATTCCTAACATGAAATACATCATGAAAATCGTGTAACACCAGTTACACATGCGAAGGTCTATGACCCAATTTCATGGAGCCAATTCGGAACCATGTTACAAGAACATGAAACTCGCACACAACCTGCGCAGTGTTGTGCATGCGAAGTCACTGGCTCTATCATAAACTTTCCCATAGTGACAATTCTTAAATGGTTTGAGGCCCAACCATAAATCGTGCAACAGGTAATTAATGCACATGCGAAGCACCATATGTCGCCACCAAAACCACATAAACACCGACAAGTGGCAGAGCTGGGACCAGGCCCAACCTCTCCCACTTCTCAAAGCAAACCATTCATGTTAGTTGTCAATCCTTTTGCTTACCATGTGGCCACCTCCCAGATGCAATTATGAGGTTTACCATACCTGACCCGCCAGCTACCCTTAGCTGACAATTTCCAAGCCTGCATCTGCTTGAGGGAGACTTCCTTTTACTAATTTTACCCAACTGGGCCTCAAAGTCTCTTGTTCAGCAGTCACAGTTATTTCATTGTCATTATAGTGTTTCATCTTGATTGACGTGGCGAACTGCTGCCGGCACTCTTCAGCTTTATAAAAAGTTCTGTTTCAAGTGCAAACTTAAAGCAGCATCCAATGAGGGGGGTTTTCCTCGCAGAACGCTCAATTAACATGGCTATCATTTCAAAGCATTATGGAATACTTTGCTGCCAACAATTCTTGTGAGAAGGAGGGATTTTTAAGCATTGCAGGCAAACGTAGTTTAACCCATTCTCCGTATTTCATGTGCCAATTCAGGCAAAGACTCATTCAGACGTCTTTTTCTGGTATTCAATTTTACCCAGAATAATTTTCTTGGTGCTCATCTCCGAACGGTGGTTCAACAAACCACAGAGATGGAAAATTGTGCTTGGAAAATATCCAAGCTCCCTAGCACAGTTCTTGCTGCACCTGGAAGGGGTTTAACAGCCAAATAAAAAGACTTTGGTATAAGCATCCCAATTGTTGTACCTCTGTAGCAATGCAATTGCAACAGATAGTCGGACCATGCTGAATGCCATCATAAAAGGTGGTTTGATTTCAGGGTCTGCGTTGGGTATTGGCCTCCATTTAGTCTGTGTCAGAACCATTTAGGCCTTCCCCATCGTCTCCATCATGACGTTTTGATGCTCTTTCAGGTTGTACTTGGTTGATCATTCAACCCCAACCTGAGCCATCCTGCCAATGGGTCATTCAAAGTTTTCAACTTGTCTCAAGTCATTTGCTGTATTTGAACAAGGCGAAATTCTTAACCTTTGACCATTGATTTATTATCACATTTGAAACATTTCAGTTTCTGGGTTCTGGGACCCTGGTAATTTTCTGAATTCATCATTATCAATTTCCATTTTGTGAGCCAAACTATCTGATAGATAGAAAGATATTTTATCCCACCGCGGCGGCAAGTGTAGCGGGACCCGGGGCTGCGCTCTCAACACTAAATTAAGCTCCCAGGCTATCCCCTAATGCCTAACTTTTAGCCTGTAATATTAACACAACTAGCAACCCCAGAGGGCTCGTGTCCAGGGGCGGTGGACGGTAGCAAAGCACGCGACCCGAGCTTATTAATTGTGAAGATATCCTCCCACCCCCTGGGGTGTTAAACACCACTCTACCAGTGGTGAACTAATCAAATTGAATTCAGAGATATCAATCAAAATATTGATTTTAACGGATGCGGCCAAAATTCAAAACCCACTTAATGAATATCATAATTTGTGGTAGAGTGCCATGGAATACTCAAACAAGTTACACCTTTTACCTTTGTTTACATTATAGCTAATAGAAGAGACAAAACGAATACACAGGATAACCCTTCTTTGTTTCAAACAATAATCAGTGCAAAGATATTTTATTTCATTAGAATCCATAGCACAAAATGCTTTCATACAATTTCAAGTTAATTTTGTACATTGACGCGAATCGCCCAAAAATTTGGTCACAAGTTCCAAGAGAAATTAACTCAAAAATTTGGTTAAAATGTTTATTTATTTTTACTAATTTAGCAATGCAGAAGATCCAGAATGAAGTCAAATAGCAATTGAAGAAAACTATTTCCTTTGTTAATTCTTGAACAAGTTAAATAAAAATTCTTTAATCTTTCGACTTAAGAAACTGTATTTTAATCTAAAATTTATACCACTTATTTTATTTTTCTATTTAATCAGATCAATCACCAATAATTGATCGATACAAATGATCAGTTATGAGAACCCCAATTTATATGCGCCCATTGTCCTGTTTATGTAGCAAGCCTTATTTAATCTTAGACCCAATATTTGTAGGGCCTAGATTTTCCCTGCTACACCATTCAGGCACCTATTTTTAGCCGGATTTGATTTAGGAGACACAGGTCACGAGAGCTTGTCCTCTAGCGCCTGAGTCAACCCTATCCTGAACTTTGGAATCAGGTTTATTTTGCGGACTTATTGAGTGGTTTTCTCTTCCCAGCTGGCTCTATGGTTGGCCTCGCTTGTGGGCTATGGTCTGCCCTTTAGGGGGGGCTAGGCCCCCGACTGAGAAACCGCTGTTGTCATTAAAAACAAACCCAGAAGGGAAAAAACAAAGATCATAGCAATACACCATGCTTCAACGGATTGGCTCTAAAGTTATGACGTGGTTACAAATCCACAGTTTCATTGGTGAGCGGATCTAAAGTGGATATTATGCTAATAGTATCAGCTGATCGGTCATCAAAAGAAAAACCAAAGTGTTTCCTAGATGTGAAAATACAAGATACAATTTTAGAGATTTCTACATCTTTAACGTTATTCTAAACCTAACAAATTAAAACAATATTACTTTATCACAGCTACATCAACTTTACAACATCACAGGGCATTTTACTTTCCAAAGGAATCCAACATTACGAAAATTGCGAAATTTTTTAGAGAATCCAACCAATTCTAAAAACGCTACTCACGAACTTGCTAAACATTAAAATGGGGGCTTTCGTGAGGTAAAATCAACACTTCAAAACTGCTGTTTTCGTATTATCTGATTGCCAGGAATTAAAATACTGTGTGATAATGGTTCTCAAAGTAATCCTGGGAGTATAATATCTCAACCTTGGAGTACAAAATATGAGTTAATGATACCGAAACAGGACAGTAAACTGGCACAAAAAGATACATGAATTGGACTCTACACGTAAACAATTCGGCGGAACTACGAAATTACATGACAAAAATTGGCATCATATTTCTTCAAAAATAATCAAACCAAATCATCGCAGCTTGACGTATAACAATGTTCTCAACGATCTAAATCGTCCCTAAAAGTTCAAAATGCATGCGCCATCAGAACAATCAAAGGTAGTGCAGGCCAAGCAGCTCAGGCCTAGCCCTAGACTGCGGTTAGTACACAAGTCCAAAAATGGGTCCGTTGTTTACAATAGGCTGAATTTCTATGTGCTCTATACGAAAATTAGCAAATTGCAACAAGTGTTGTACAAGAGAAATTCTCATGTTAATACTTTCAGATGGGGCTATTTTTAATGGAAAAGCTTACATCAGGGCAAAAAATCAGCAGGCCTACTTTCGATTTTTAAAGGGACATCTGATATGAAATCTCTTATTCGCACCTCGCGGTCCGTACATGAAGTATGGCATGTATCGTTAGTTTCACGCATGACTGTGTCGGGCTATATAAACGATCCACTGTGGAACACGCTCCGTAGCCCGTTTGGTTAGATAGCCGTATACGCTACGGAACCCCGGGGTTAGGTAGCCGTATACCGGCTACGGAAACACTCCTTTACAAAAATTCAGGAACCGGAATATTACAGAGTTGTGATTTCAGTGTTCGATTTAGAGGGGTTTTACACAGTGCATGTAACATTTGCTGTGCATGTTAATTCGGCGTGTGCATGCAGATTTTTGTGTTATCAGCCCATTTTCTGAGAAAAAAACACCAGTGTGTGCATTGTAACTTTTTTTTCTAAATCGAACACTGTTGTGATTTCTACATTGATTGGCTTAGGAAAAGGACAGTTGTGGGTCGCACATGTCAGAACGGTCCCTTAAATATAGGGATTTGTTTCATGGTTCGCCTGTTTTTCATGCTACTTCACTTATTTTTGAGAACTTCTACTAAGGCCAAAATACCTGACGTTGGTAATCAATTTTGTTGCATATTTCCTCCTCTTTGAAATAAAAAAAAGCTTCCAGGTCATTAGGATGTATAATAGAAAGTTATGGGATAAATAGTTCAGTATGTCACAGGTGGACACGGCGGTTGAGGAGCGGGTGGTTGAGGAAGCCCCTAGAGTTAAAACAACATTGTGAAAAAATGCATGCATGTATTTGAAACTTTCTCATTAAACAGTTTACAGGTGAGCAGTCAAATTACACACACATAAGATAAAGGTCACTCTTCCCATAAAAATACTAAATTGATTGAAAAAAAAAAAGTAATTTAAAGTAGTTAAGTAGATATGTTAATAATTGGTGGCAATTAATACCTCAATTTGGTATGCGCCTTGCATTTTTCTCTCATCTGTCTACAGTGGCCATTTTCAGAAATTAGGTTCTTACGAAGCGGGCTGCTCATAATTAAATCAACTGAATTGTAACTGAATTATGATAAGTGATGATAAATATATGATAAATGTTAATTAAAAACTGTAATTAAGAAAATGGCACATAAACTCAATGAACAGCAGCATCTAAATTAAACACAACATAAACACATTGAAAAGAATGTGTACCAAATAAACAGTAACATCCTCCCAAAACTTCAAACATGTCTGAGGTATTACTCAAAACATCAATATTAAAAGTAGATAATTTAAACAAACAAAAAAGAATATGACAATCAATTTAAAACAATTAAAAAAAGAAACAATCTTATTATGTTCAAACACTTTTACCCTGGTTTTTTACTTCATGTTTAGAGAACATAAGAACAGTTTTAGAATACTGAAACCACAGTCCTGGGTGGTGTGGTGTAAATTTGCCTGCACCAAAACTGACTGGCACCAAAACTGACTGGCCACCAAAACTTTATTGAAACTTTACAGTCAAGGACATAACAATGGATAAGTGCCTCCATTAACATTTGTCAGTGACACAAAAACGGACTGACAATAAATGAAACTAACTTTGGAGAACAAATTTGCAGGAATTTCCAGCAAAATCCATTAAAATGTCTGCCTGCCAGCTGGTACTTGCAGAGTTACCAAGTTACCCCCTGCACATGTGAAGAAAACATGGTGCAAAAGTTTGGTTTTAAGTATTCAGGTAAGTAAGTAGTTTAACGGGTGGGTTCTTGTGTGGGCCAGCGGGGGGAAGTCGGGGCAAAGTCAATTCTTTTTATGTTTTTGTAACAGTATAACATGCAAGACACCCTGTATTGGAAGTTTTGACGTTTACCCACCTGTGAACAAAACACAAAAAGACATTGAAGTCAAATAATGAGGTTTCCCATTGTAAATGACTCTTCAACATGGAATGTTGTCATCCTTAATTACAGACATCAAATTTGGATTTGTCAAGTATTTGATGTACCAAAAAGCTTCATTCAACTTTGAGCCACCTGTGAAGTGCCATAATTGAACTATATAAAAAAATACAAGAAAGCATTGAATTTTAAACATTACTCATTGAAAAGTGATTTACAAAACATGAAATGTCAGAAAACTCTGCAAAAAGTTGCATATTAAAAAATGCACTTTTTTTTTGCATTTGCGATAGCGTTTGATCCCTGTATACTACTTACCTGTATGTGGCAAAGCAGCAGTTCTTATTATTTCAATTGAAAGCCCTAGTAATGTTATTATTCAGAAACAGAGGTCTTTTGGTCTACTCTCAAAAATTAAAAAAACTCAGGGTGCAAGTATGGTTTTAAAAAATAAAATCTTTCAAGTTACCCACCCTATATGATAATTGCACACCCTGTATTCTTGGGTTCATTTGTGCATAAATGACTTCCTTGGAGTATAAGCTTTCCAAAAATGTACAACTTTATGGGTGTTAAGTGTACACATTAAAGGCTATGCTCTGTTGAATCAAAATTGGTGTGTATTTCTCAGGTTTTGGGTGTGAAACATTTTTTAGGACCAGTTTGTGACTTATGACCTCTAAAGGGGGATGGCCCGATTTAAGGATATGGAGTTTTCATCTTGATAGATTGGCCTTCACCCAAATACCCCACCTGTAAAGTTTCGCGCCGATATTTCAATGCGTTTTCATGTGAGAGCAGAAAACGTGATTTCGTAAGCCCCATAGAGTACTGTGTAAAATTAATATTGGTCGACCAAATTGGGGTACATTTTCGCTCATTACTTCCAAACCAAACATCCTTTGGCCCTAAGATTTCACAGGGTAAATGAGAAAAATAGTAGCTTTCTTCTGATACCAAAATGTTGACCACTTCCGGTAAAATCTGGGCTTCTGGGGACGAGGCTATTAGCGATCGGGCCATGGACCTTTAAGCATTATGTATGCAAGCAAAAAAAACATGATTTGTTAGAAAATTGAGGGCGATATCATCTGCAAATCTCATAGATCGAGTGTGAGTTAGACTCAGTTCTCAGTCCCTAAGATTCACTTTGGAAGACAAAAAAATCTAAATTATCAGATTTAGGATTCTGAATGTAGTTTGTACAAGTTTATTAGAAACATACTCAATTTAAACAAAATCAAGAATCTTACGTAAGATTTCTCAAGGATATCTAGTGAAAAATGAATAAAACAGAAGGTGCTGGAATCAATGAATGCACCTTTAACCATCAATTTGCACATGATTTGTGCAAATCAAATAATATACAGAACATGCATTACCATACAATCAGAATGTGGTATTTCTAAGACAGTAAAAAAATTAAAAGAAATTATTCTTACCTTGTAAAGAGTCCAATACAAAATAAGTATCCTGTAGCTTAACTTGCTGTAATACTCAATGGCAAAATTCTGAAGTTTGATAAACAAACATGACAAAAGTCATGCAACATTTCCTTTGAGTTGTGACATAAAATGATAAACAGTATAGACAGACAGATTGTGAAGATGCACACAGCTGAGTACAGTCATTTCACTCGCAGTCGGACTAAATTCACAACGTAAAACTAGATGGCAAATAAAAAAACTTCCAGATGAGAAGAAGAAAGTGAAAATGCTTGCTACTTTCTAAAACCTGGGCTGGAGCATGCAGGTGAAGAAATCTTGATGACTTTCTTTACCAGAGAATCCGGAAGCAAGAAGATCGCATACTGAAAGCATGGAAAGGAGACAGGTGTGTTGTCGAAAACAAGATCTCCGGCCTCATCCGACTCTGTTACATAAATTGAAATTGGCTTGCGACATATTTTACGCAATTTTGGATGGCATTCGTTTGGTAACAGAGGCTAATTTGGAGTTGCCAGAGTGTTATTTCCCGACAGGTAAAAATATCAGCCAAGATTTAGGTAGACGAAATCACCTTTTCAGAGGAGACCAGGAGAAATTGTTAGGATCCTGAAGCAATGATCGCCCCATACTAAGTTACTGCGTAGGTCGTAATGAGTGTGTTCTAGAAATTAACAAAATATATATAGTTTCATTAGCAGGCGACTGTAGTCAGGCCCTGACTGTAGTGAAGGAGCGTGCGCTTCCGGATAAAATTTTGCACACAAGTACTTTAGGCATTGATAATCCATAAAATTGACGGAAGCACTTGCCAACCCCAGCTTGGGTTTCAAGGTTTATACAGAGGTCAGAATTTTATAAATGCTCCAATCATGTTGAAAAGCACATTACACTATTTCTCAGATTACAAGGATTCTAAAAAGGTATGGTGTACACTATCTATGGCTTATAGTTTCGGAGTTATGGAGTAAAAACGGTAAAAATGGTGAAAAAAGTGTACGTGATTTGATTCAGGTAATAATGTGGTGCAACCCGGGGCCGGGGTGCAAATTGTTTCCCTAGCTCTAAGGATTGAAATAAGGAATAGTTTGCCTTATCTGTTATGCGTATAGTTTTCATGTTATCCAACAAAATAGGTCACAGGTCAATAGAATCCAATAGCTGCCAATAGCCGTTGACATGATTACCAAACACATAAGATAGTCGAAACCATTCCTATTTTTCATTCTATGAGCTGAACGAACAATTTGAACCACATTTTACAAAATTACAAGAATTGGAGCAACTTTTAATTTTTGACCCCTGTACAAACCAAAATTGACCTTTTCACCATTTTATACAGATTTTACTCCATAATTCCAAAAGCCATAGGTAGAATAAACTAAACCTTTTTGGAATCCTATTATCCTTGTAACCAGACGAACATAATCGGAACATTTTCAACACAATCGGAACATTTTATAATTTTTACCCCTGTGTAACCTTGAAATCCAAGCTGGGCCATGGAAGGGTGTGGCAAGTGATTCCATCACTTTTTTTTATTATCAATGCATAAAGTACTTGTGTACCCAAACTCACAATTTTATCCAGATTTGCACACTCACATGAGAGCTGTGCACTTAGTAACAGTCCCCTACTACATTGCAGGCGCGTAGCCGGGGGGGGGGGCTAAGGGGGCTCGCGCCCCCCGTTAAAAATAAAAAAAATATGAACAATAGGCCTAGGTTAAATGGTACAAAGTAAAATTATTTATAAAACGATTTTTTTTCTTCTAAGAACTTTCTTGTGAACCAAATCAAAAAATGAGGAGGATCACGAAATGTATGAGAATTATTTTTGGTACAAAATTGTGAAATTTCTCATTTCCTATTGGAGAAAACAGGAAAATCAGCCTATGTTTTATGAAATATAAGCAAGCAATAAAAATCACCTTTCTGTAGCCAAATAAAAGGTAAGAAATCTATTGAGTGTCTAATCTATAATATGAAACCACTATTATGGCAGAAAATAGGCATGCTTTAAAATCTCTCGATGCACCTTTATAGCTCGTTCTGGGTCTGATTTTGTGCCGCTGTTGGTGCAAAACAAATTACTCATTATATATTATACTATTAAACCCCAAATTACGTTCGATGGGAAGATTTTACTTGCAATGGTAGTCTTATTGTAAACAGAAACAAAAATTGGACCTTTTGTTTGAACCCCCCCTTTTGCAAATCCCAATTGCAAAAATATGACTATTTATGAATTATATGAAATTATTATTTTCAATATTGAGACACATGCTTTGAGCTTGCTTTGTTGGGTAACACATTCAGAAAATCCAAGTTCTGTAAGTTACTTTTTACCCCCTTTTTTTTTTTTTTTTTTTTTTTTTTTTTTTTCTCGTGTGAAAGTAATTATAGTCCGCTGCCGTCCGGGCTCAGACGACAACGGAATAAAGCGTGAAACTAATGCTGTGTGAAGAGTCAACTGAATCGAGTGCCCTATTCTTTACCGTTGTAACCGACTGTGAGTACGGCAGACTATAATTTACACCGGTAAAATATTATATTTATTTAAGCCGACTATATGATTGTTAAAGGTCCAAACCAGAGATTTCAAATAAACAGTGTTGTGAGCACTTGGTTCTAAAGCTTTCTATCAAAATTTCCCCATCTGAAAGGATTAAGCGAGAAACCGTGGTACAAAAAATTTTTAAAGTTTCTATTAAAAGATCAGTCATTATAAGTATAACCAGTTAACATCAAAGTTTGGTGTTAATTAAACACCGAAATGGTTGCAGTAGTCCCTTATTGATTCCAGGATGGAAGGGTTAAATAACACAAGCAGTTGTAAAAAATCTGCACCGGCAGTGTGGAAAAAATGATTAATTAACCACATATGTGGTTTAAAATTAAACACCATCAGTTGTCATATCATACATTGTAACACCAAAATTGGTGGTTAACACTAAATGGTGTTAAAATCTAACACAGTGGTGCAGTAGTCCGTATTGATCCAGGATGGTGTTTAAAAGTAAACCACCCATGGGAGCAGATGTTTTCTATTGAAATAAAGCAATCACATTTTGTTTTTCTAAAAGTAGGGAATCTAGTGAGTGTCTAAACTCTACTATTATGAAATCACTACACAAATATAGAGTGAGATGAAATCCCTTGTTGCACTTAAGGTTGAGGCTAACTTTTTTTATTTATGTACGTTGTATTTATTTATTTTTTTGTTCCTGTAAGGGCTCTTTTTGTGTAAAATCTTGGTTTATGTTAAAAGGATAGTGAGACACCTATGATTAATTTACCCCCCCCTAAAATAAACTAAAAAACAACTTTTTGGGTGTCATGCAGACCATATATTCTTCGAAACGCGGTGTATCACTAAATAAGAATAAAGAGTACTCGTTTTGTCGGCAACATTGTTGTGATTGCCCATCACATTGAAGGGCGCACCTTTAGCAGAGTAGTTTCACTATTCAGGGCAGGAATTTTAAGAAAATGTGAACCATTTTCGAGGAGTTTGCGGCCCATGCATAGGTAATAAATTTATGTCTGCAATAGTATTTGTGGGTTGAGCATATTTACGTTCAAACATCATTCTTTTATCGTCGAATGTCAAAAAAAAGAAAAAAAAAAAAAGTTTAATTGGAGATTGTGTGGTGAGGAAAATTGGAAAATAAAGTGAAAGTCTGCTGAATTTTGCTCCGATGCCACAATGCGATGGGAAAAGTCAAAGTCGCAGCTGCAGCGGTACGCTTTCCGCTGGCCGAGACCCCGTGAATAACCATTATAGTACATTATGCCTATATTTTATCTTTGAGGGAAAAGAATGGCGAATCCTGTCTTAATGGTACGATGTTCAACAACCATTGCCAACTTTAAAAAATGTAGTATGATTATGAAACTTTTGAAGTGATGAAAATCTTAAAAATTCACAATCTCAGAAAGCCATAAGTGAAAAATCTTTTAATATCCCCTTCCTTCTTGAGATTTGTCCTTCAAACCTTGGCATTCCGTTTGTATCTCTGGTCATCCATCGCCATAATCAACTTGCACACACGTTTACGGTGCCTTGCACGACCAACTGGCAACACAAACATCAACCATTACTAGTAGCCAAGTGTCGTAACCACGTGCTTTCATACCATGCCGTCGGCCATTTTGCACCGCACCCACTTTTGGTTTTAATTTTATTTACACAGCGCTCGCCATTTTTTGCCAAACTATCCAGCTGAAAGTGAACCCTCTAGTGGAAAAACTCCAAAAACCTAAAAATTCACAGGCTCAACAGATCCCCGCAAGGTTTACATGCTAAACTATGGTCATAAAGGCACCCAAAATTGATAATTTTTGGCTTATCACCAAAAAAATAATTTTTCAGGTATACTACCAGATTTATTTTCCGATAAACACTTTTGCCGTCATTTCTGACCTTTCTGGGTCACATCTTGCTGTTTTAACCAAGTTAAACGGTCAAATTTTTACCAGATTGATCAATTTTAAGACCATGATGCAGCATCTCTCTTCGGGCCACTTGAGCTCAAAATGGCGCTCGACATTGAAGGCGTGCTCAATCGCGCCTCTCGCGAAGATCATCACTGTAACGCCTAAACATCCTTCAATGTCAGAAAATGTGACAGATATACATCTCTCGGGATATAATAAACATCTTCATGAATGTTTGGAGGAAGAAGTGGACAAATACTCAGCAAGTGAGGTGGGTGAAGTTGGCTTATTTTGTGTGTCACCAGGATAAAAAATGGCTTACACGCGTCAAGTGTAACATAGCTATCTTATGGGTCCACGACCATATAAAACCGGAAGCAGACATCTGCCAATCGGCAATGTCCATGATGTCTGGGGCCGGCTTTAGTTTTGGCAAAAAGCTAAATTAGCAAGTAAGCAACACATAAAAATAAAACAATTGATGTGATTGATACCATAGAGGTATTAAATAGAAGGAGGGTGCACCAAGCCAGCCTGTATTATTCAATGTTCGTTATGAGCAATTACCAATGAATGGGCAATATTGATCACGGCAAATTGATTTTCCCGGGCTATACTAGCGAAATTGTCCCACAATGCAACATACCACCACCGCGATTTATAAACAAACATGGGGGTATACAAGAACGAGATTTATTACGGCAGGTGTAGGGTAGGATCTCAGCGAATTTTACGATTCTCATGATGATTTTCAAGCTTTAGACTTTTTTAGTTAATATCATGTCCATAATACTACGGACGTCAATGAAAAATTGAAGTTTGAGATAGGTTCAATTTCTATATAGAAACGCATTCCTCTCTGCTTCTGGAGTAGAATGACATCAAGATCATCCTTGCAGGTGAAGCGGATCAGGAGATATTAATTTTTATGTGCTCCACAATTTGCTAAGTTTCTGCTGAAATAAGGCCAAATAAGGGAAAGTGACTAACTTGCATATTTAGGGTTGTGAAAAATGCTAATATAAAGGAGGAACTGACATCTTTTGAAATATTTCCCTTCTACATGTGTTGGACAATTATTTAAAACCAAAACTAGTGCCTTGTGCAGAGCCATATTTTTTTTCTTTGGCCTGACAACAAGGTCCCTCTTGTTCAATTTTCCAAATGGCCAGCTAATTGCCTTCAGAAAAATGACGAAGTCCATGAAAAATGATATAGCTTCATTATGACTTTCATTTTACCAACATTCAGTAAACAATGTTAGCTGCATCCATTTAGGTGGTTACCAATTGCACTGGATAGAAAATATCAAATAAGATGCTTTTTTTGATCTTCCTTCCTTAAGTACAGGGCCTTGGGGTAGAAAATTCCTAATTAATTGTTACTGACATACTGGCAACATTGACTATTTTAAATATCAATGGCATGAAGGTGATAGCAAACTGACATGTGTTCCACCATGGGTTTAGCATTTCACAAATATGCAGATGAGATGCACATATTTAATTTCCCTCAAGTCTAGTGTATCTCTGAAAAAAATGACTAATTAGTATGCGTAAACCTGAATGGCAATTTGCGGTGTGATCCTACATGCTGTGAAAAAAATAATGTTTGCACAGGAAATTTGTAGATAATAATTTCAAGATTTGAAATATACAAAGCCACTTGTTCTGATGTTGCTTGGAATTTTCAGTGATTGTCTCTCTACAGACAGAAATGGCGAATTTACGACTGGTAACTGAAAACGTCTGAATTTGGGCAAAGGGTCCTGAATTTAGTCACTCACAACCATAGAATTATCTATTGTTACTCCTACAATTTCAGACAAACTTCAGAACAACACTTCAGACACAATTCAGACACTTGCAACCCAAAATCTGCATTGTATGAAAAGCAATCAACTGACTCAACAGATTAGTAGATTGGGTTGGCACAATAGGACAAGTAGATTACAATACTTGAGGTTTGTGTACTATCAATAGGCAGCACTTATTTGTGTTATTATCATTGGCTCTTGGTAATTTATTGATTTTTGTTCTGGGTGGCAAATCACTAATACTTTGGGTGAGGCCAAGTGTCTGAATGTTAGGTCTTAATTTAAGCTTTAATTCCCTATTCATACAGCCTTTCCAGAGTCAGACATTTTGCCTAAGAATTCAGACCTTTTCATTACCAGTGATACTGTAAATGCATTATTTTTTCAAAAGGGAGGATCAAATGGAAAAGTCCCCCTCGACTGATCTTTAGATCATCTTCTTTCTAAAAGGGGGTTGGCAACGTCATGTAGTTGTGAAGATCAACTGCAATTTTGATTCAAAGATAGGTACATTAGGGTGTCAACAGTGTCATTTAAATGATGGTGCAGAGAGGAAACCCGGGACTTTAGAATGTCTAATTTTAGACTTTATTTCTTTGTTTTATGGATTGAATTTTTACACAAATGGATAGATAAAGGTTCCAATCTATAAGGCTATACCTTTTCCCCTAGCCTAAAAAATATTTTCCTGAATTTAGAATGCCAGAAATTGTTCAAGTTTTATGCCCTTGTGGAGCATTTCCACACAATTTGGAGGCCATGTTGACATCCCTAATAATACACCTGTCAGGTGTATGGCGCACTATGCGCCCCGGGAAAGGTCATGGGTGGTCATTTACCACCACATTCTTGACGCAGGGTACCGTCATTGAACTTGGGTCCGTCAACAACATTGAAATAGTGCGGGTGTGAAATGTTCCGTCATTTTACCTGGTTCGGGTAAATGCCCGTCTTCCTTCAATACTAATTGTTTTTGTATGATATAGGCCCATACTCGTTCCGACTTTTCATGCCCAGCGTGTATCCAAATTCGGATCCTTTCGCCACGTTTCCACTGTATGAATTGCGTTTTTTATTCGTTTTGTCCTCAATGTTTTAAAATTGTTTTTGGTGACCTATGCTGAAATACTCCGGGCACTACCAAATATGTCACGTTGCGAACTAACCTATAGTGTAAAAATTTGATTTGTTTGGGAATATAATCAACTCGCGCACGGAAGACAATGACCCAGGACGACCTCCGTCATTTGTCCATCGGCATCAGGAAAATGATGTCAACGAAATGGCGGAACGATTTTACATATTTTTTGCTGATGTTCCCATGTGGCAACGTGTGGTTTTTCCGTCAGTAGTATTATAAAGCACAGGGAATTATTTCACTGTGCGATAGCAATCTGCTACAGTGCTAGACTGGCTATCAAATATGCATTAGTTCATCGATACCAACATCGCTGGCGAAGTGAAATATGTTTTGAACAAAGCAGAACGTTTATATAAAACTTGGCTCATATACCTCTATGCTCCGATGGATATTTGCAAACGACGATCAGTGCAGCTGCGGTATTTGTTTTTGTTTGTTGTGTGTGTTGTTGTTGTAGCGCTAGGCATAGGCCTACTTTGTTGTCTCTTGATTGTGACAAAAGATTAAAAATGAGAATAACTCGAGATAGATTGTGTGAAATCTCGTTTATATCGATGCACTTATGCAATGACCAATAGAAGATTCATTCGTTTCCAGGGTAATGTTCTAAATTATTTTTATTTTTTTTACTTTTTTTATTTTTTTCAGTTTTTTAATTTTTTGTTTCTTTTAACTAATATAAGTGAAACACCTACCATTTTACATTGTTTCTCTTTGAACCTTTTCCCAGTCTAGGTTTATCAATCCCAAGAGTTCGCTCCAAAAGACCCACGTTTTCAGTATCATTTCAGTTCCAAAAGACCCTTGATTTTCAATTGCTTGGAGTATCCCACCCAAAAAAATGTTGTGCCGGGGGCGTGGACAAACAATTTGAGGCTTGAACATATTCATTTGCATTCCTCCCTCCCGCCCATGCCATTTGTGATCGGTCATATCAAGAAAAAAGTATATTTTTTCCTTCTATTCCTTTCTTCAATATTAGTATTTAAAATATACAATCAACCAACTGTCCGCAAACAGAAGAATCAACCAAAACAAAATTTTCAAAGAAACATCAACAACGCAACGCACGCACATGCAGCAGCACACACAAGAACACACACACATACACACAATGTATTTAACACGTGGAAAACCAGGAAAAAAAAATCAATGAGCTCAGGTATGTACACCTTTTGCCAGCTTGTCTGTCCAAAGGTGATTTTGCCCACACGGGGCCCGCTAATGGCGTGTTTTGGTCTCCCCCTTTTGTGGGGTTGGGGGTGGGGCCAGGAAAGCCTCCAAAATGTCATGCGTGTCGGCCCTTCAGCATCGCGGGGCCCCCCTTGTAGTGCCAGTCGCGGTGGCGGCCAAGTGACGTCAGCACCTTACAGCCAAATCAGTCAACATTAGCGTGAGCGCCATTACTAGGACCGTGTGCGAGCAGTATGGGCTAGACTGAATCCTTCCGTCGTTTAACATATACGCACGGCCCTGCGAGGGTGCTTATGGTGCATCTGAAAAAAATCGTTCAGAATAGGGGAGCGCTTGTGGATCATGAATAATTCACATTAGCGCGTAGCACTGTTGCGCTCGCGTATTAAAGACGTTGAGCGCATTAATAGCGGGACTTTCCGCTATCAATAAGCTGGATGAATGTTTTTGTTTTGTGAGAAGCTCAGTTTACATGGGGTTTTGTCGTTTTTGGTTTTTTGTTGTTTTTTTAGAGACCTAATTGACTGTTTTACATTCCAATTTGTTCTTGATCTGATAGTCGTGTTCCATTATGTGCTATTAACTTGATTCTGTGTTCCTGTGTAGGTGTGTGTGTTCATTTACTTTCTATTTAAAACTTATTAAGTTTGTTTTTTTATCAAGTTATATCAGTTGGTTATTGAGTTATTTTTATTTATGATATTCAGTTATTAGAGTATGTGATGCAGTTATTTATTACAGGATTTATGCAGATAGTATTTATTTTATTAGTATTTATTTATTAGGTGTGATAGTTCTAGAGTTACTCAGTTAGTTTTTTTCTTTTTACTATTTTGCATGTCGATTTGGTTTGTTTATAAGTACATTAATTTTAACGCAAAAATAAATAACGAAAGGACTACAAAAATTGTAGTAAAAATCCCTTTGTGGGTACTTTTTTTTGGAGGGGAACCGTCGACGTCCCCTTCTCCCCCTCCATACGAGTCTACAAACCCCAAACAAAACATCTGGTGGCCATAAAATTATGGATGTTTTAGTGATGTTTTGAAGAATTTCACTTTCCATAATAGTTTTTTGCCACTTTACAAGTTACATTACATGTATAAATGGGTGGATTAGGACGAGAAAAAAAGTGCTTTTTAGCTTCCCGAGGCGCTCCATAGGTTAGTAAACATTCCATTTTACCACATTTCGTGGTTTAAGAAGTCTTAGTTTTCAAGAGATTTTATTATACATTTTTTTACTGATAAGAAAAAAAAATTATTCTGGCAGAGTAAAACGAATTTGCACATAAGAGTCTACAGGCACACATAAAAACTCAACTTTTTTGTAGGTTAGTCGGGAGGAAGAGGCTGTATGTCACGGAAATGCCCCTTAAAGGTACCAGTATATACCTTCGTCCCTGGACCTAAGATTTTTACCAGAGGTAATCAACATTTTGGTGTCTGTCAGAAAAAGCTACTATTTTCCTCATTAACCTTAAAATGTAAGTCTAGGGCAGGAAAAATATTTCGGTTTGCCTGGTATGAGCATTATTTAGAACGATTTCGCATTTTGGTCCTGCAAACAAAAATTTACAAGTTACACAGATTTAACAGATTATAAAAGGGTTGAATATCGGGGTGAAACTTACAAAAAACACAAAAAAAAAGGGAACCCCAGGCCTATTGGGGTCAAGGCCATTCAATCTAGATTGCAAGGAATTAATGTTAATGGACACCCATTTTAAAATAATTTATTTTTGAAAACATTCTTCAGGAGCCTGAAGTTCCCGGGTCGAGTATATAGTAACGTGACCCGGAGAAGCTTCACAGAATGGATATTTTTAACAAAACCTGGTAATACTATTTAAAGCCTATTATAAATAAATATGATTCCAAACATGATGAAGCTATGCCTTCCTTTTACATAGCATATGCTGACTACAAAATTAGGGTTTGGTCCATAGGCCTAAGAAACTTGACCTAGGCCCACTGTACCTGAACCGGAAAAAATGGAATGTTGACTGCTTGCATTTGAGTCTAAGCCTACTGCTCATGTGCTAATTTTATACATTGTGAAAAAATAATAAAATTAAAAAAAAACCTCTCTTTCCCTAAAAAACCTGTGACATGGTCAGGATAAATTGTTTTTTTTTTTATTAGCCTAGTTCATTGTGGCCACAAAACAAGTTAAGCAAGACACAACAAAGTAGCTATATTTCATACAGCAATAGTGGCCTATGCTATAGGCAAGACATGATTTACTACTTATGTTACTAGGCCAATAGGCATTATTGTTTGGTTTATCACCAAATTTCTAGCAAGATTAGGACCTATTGGATGTTTGTTGGACATATAAACCCGGGCTCTATCAGACCTATAAATTGGCCAGTGCCATCTTCCGTGACTAGGCTCGTGCCAAATAGTCCTCTGCATAGGCAGTGTCATATGCCTTAATCATGCATGCATGCAGTGTAATGATCACTAATGTGTACATTACATGTTGGATGCGATGAAAGCAGACTATAGTTTCGCTATTGGCTTAGAGTTGGTGCTCACATAGGGGCAGCCTACAGACCGATAGCTAAAACTCTGTTCTACCCCAGGATAGGGTCTATACTGTAGATTATACTGAACCCCGATCACTGATGACTACTGGCATACCCTTGCTAGGCTTAGGGCACGTTTCTAGCCGGGTCTATATAGTCTCAGAATGGGCCTTGCAAAGATGCTTAAAAATGTTAATGTAAAACTAAAGTAACAAAAGACAGTGCTACATGGCTCCTAAATTAAAATGTTACTGCAAAGTAGCAGCAGGAGAGTGAAGGAGTGACATCACGGAAATCATAATCGCTGATTTAGAAGTCCATTTTAATTTTAAGGCCCCCCTTCACAACTAATATAATGCACATGTTGTGCTAAAGGCGAATGACCCCGATCAAACACATCCCAGACACGTGTTTTTGCATCCGTTAATGCCTGCATGTACAACTGCAAGATAATTAAGAAAAGTTGTCCTACCTTAATAAAATTAAGTTGTAATCATGTCATGCATTTCCCTTGCTTTATTATCCCCAGGGAAATGGTGTGTGCTGGGGGCGTTCCTATTCTAGGCTAGGACAAGTAGAGGCAAGGTAGGGGCTAGGCCCAGCTACGCCTAGCCTTTACAGTCTAGCCTTCTTAATCTTAGCCTAGGCTTAACCTTAGGCCAGCATGCCACTGCCAGTATTACTTTAGTTAGGCTAAAAAAATAAATTCCAATTTGACGAAGGAAAATCAATCGCATTTGACTCTTTCCCCTTCAAGTTGACAGAGATGAAAAGACTATCATCATAAATCATGACCTAATAGACATGATAGAGAATACTGTTTGGTCTATTCTCCCGTCCAACAGTTCATCATGTTCATGCATAAAACATTGCGGTTTCCATGGCCCAGAGGATAATTCAAAACACAAACATGAATAATAAAACACGTACGGGCGGCGTATCCCATCCATGAAAAAACAACTGCCTTCATGTAATCCTGCTTTGTTACTTTTTCGGCCAATGCCAAGTCATGCCAGGCGCAATGCTTTGCCAGGCCATGCTTTGCCAGGCCCAAGGAGGATGACCATGGTGCCCAAATCCATGCCGCGCCCATATGATATCGTCATTATTATTCATGAGGAGGACGTCGCTACTGCGCATGATTTTTGCCGCAAAATCTGAGGCGAAAGTGCTCCCGGTTTTGGTAGTAATTTTCTCAGCACAAGTGAGAGGCCGTTAAAGAATTGCTGGGTAATAAAGGGCGCCGCGAACGGTGGACTAGGGACTCAGTCTAAGTTGGGCTTACGTCGGTACCGTTGGTGTGGATGAGGCGTTTTCCCGAGCCCGAGAGGGGTGAGTCAGATTGTTCGTGGACAACCGGGAAAAGCTGCACGGGGGATTCCCCAAATTCAGGCAATGATGATTGTGCGTGCGTATCAGTTTTGAAGCTTGTCAGGTGTTGTTTATCAAAGCGAAAGGGCAAATTGCCGTAACAATACGGATTGGGTTTGAAAAGATTCTGTAAGCGTAGGGACACTTTCTGGGATTGCTGGGTGAAAGTTGGTAGACGACTGCTGGGTGGCGATAGTCCCGTACAGAGTTGTGCATAGTATAGTGTGTGTTGGTTTTCGTGTCAAAAGCGCGATAGTTAGGTTAGGAAAAGTTTGGAGAGGTGAATTTTTTCTTGGTATCATGTTGTTGTGCTTTCCATCGTGGGGGCTTGGCCGCCAGCGTTACACTGGGGTTCACTCCGAGAATAATAGGGTTAGCAATGGTAGTAATGATAATTATAATGGGTGTGTGGTTCTGGTTAGTGGTAAAATAAATAGAAAATAAGTAAATTCACACAAAAAAAAAAAAAAAAAATTAAATATAAAAATCATAAAATGTGATCAATTAAATAAATAGGTTGATAATAAATATTATAAGGCGTTGTTTGGTCCTGGGTACCAGGATATTTTGTAAACTAAAATAGATGAATAAACTAAAAAAATAAAAAAAATAGTGATTATTAAAAAAAAATATTTTTGTGGTAAATAAATGGTCAATAAATAGGCAATTCGCGTGGGCGGTTGTAGGGGCCCATGGAGATGGAGGTGCCTTCATGTTGGTTGCAGCGTCAATGTGGGGTCTTTCATTAAAATAATTGTAAGATCTGGATAATATAACTATAATATAACTATCATTTAGGCCGAAAGTATTTTAGCGGGCATAACAGGGCATCACATCCGGTGTTGGACTCCTTCAAGGTTTCTGCTCTCACAACGGGGGGTGTGGGGGGGTGGGGGGGTGGGGGGGGGGGGGGCGAGGGGGGGGGGGTGGTGGGGGGGGCGGCGGTGGGGGGTGTTGGTTATGGCAAGGCTGCACTCCGTGATTTGCCCTGGGTTGGCGGTTGTTTTGGGGAAAAATGGCAGAGTAGTAGTAGCGTCAGACTCATTTTTCCATATGGTTTGGGTTGTGTTTGAGGCAGATTCAGCTCACTACTGACGGCCGACGTTGGTCTTGGAGCTTGTTTGGTCGAGTCAGAGGCGCTTAGTGAAAAAGAATGTAAAGTCCTAAGCATGTGCGGATGGTTTGGTTGTTTGAGGTGGACTCCGCTCGCATGAGGGAGTTAGCTTTGAAAAAAAAAACCCTGGATGCTAAACATAAAATTCTTGTCCTGTGGTTGTGATGAGATTAAGTGGAGTGTTGTGAAATGGGCCCTTGTACGTTATGATGAATTATCGTTCGTATTATTTGTGGTATTTTTGAGATGGGCAGTGGCCTGTTGTGTATAGTAATGGCATTGCGGTGTTACACTGGTATGTAAGGTACTTGCTCTCTTGCCAACTCCACTGATTATTTCCTGGGTGTTGGACGCACCACAAAATTTGTTTGTGTTTGGTCAAGGGCCCTCTGGGGACAAGTACAACTTTTGCCCAGCTTGTATGGCCAAGGTGATTTTGTCCACACGGGGACCCGTTCCTGGCGTGTTTTGGTCTTCCCCTTTGTGGGTTGGGGGTGGGGCCAGGGAAGACTCCCAAAATTGTCCTCATCGTGTCTGCCCTTGTCAGATAGTCGCCTTCTACGTGCCAGTCGCTGTCCCGGCGGACAAGGTGCACGTCAGCACCTTTAAAGCCATGAGGCTTACGATCGCGTTGTTTTGGTTTCTGGACCGGGAAGGTGCCAGCCTTCGGCATTTCAGGAGAGAGCAAGACCAGTGTGACGTGTTGACAAATTTTCCACCCACCAACCCACACAATGCAAAATTCTGGGTAGGTTGGGGGGCGCCATGAATGTGCTGGCTTTCGGGGGTGTGTAGCTTGGCCAGAATTAGTGTAGGGCAGGCAGGGCGGCGGGTACCCTGGTGGGCTGGAGTGAGTCACTAGCAGGACTTTACACAGTTCTGGTCCGTGTGGGCCCTTGATGTTTGGACAGGCTGTAGGTGGTTTTGGGGGGAAAAATGGCAGTAGTAGTAGGCGTCAGGACTCGTTTTCCATAATGGTTTGGGTTGTGTTGAGGGGCAGATTTCTCTCATATGAGGCGTTGGTCTTGAGCGTTTGATAGCGTCAGAGGGTAGTGAAAGGGAAGTGAAGTCCTAAGCCTGTGCGGATGGTTTTTGGTTGTTTGAGGTGGCTCCCTCGCAGAGGGAGTTAGCTTTGAAAATGCAATGGATGCTTAGACAGAAATTAGTTGTGGTTTGTGATTGAAGATCAAGTGGAGTGTTGTGAATTGGGACCTCTTAAGGTATGATGATTAATCGTTCGTATTATTTGTGGTATTGTTGAGATGGGCAGTGGCCGGTTGGGTATAAGTATGGCATTGCTCCGGTGTAACTGGTATTAATGTACTTGCTCTTGCCAGCTCAAGTTTTAATTTCCTTGGCTGTGGGCACCACCAATTTGTTTGTTTGGTCCAGGGCCCTCTGGGGACATTAATAAGGTTATTTTTGTCATTGTGAATATAAAGATCTTTTCAAAAACAGAAATAGAAAGCTAGTAGCTATATGTTACAACTTCTAAATTTTCAACCAAATCCCTCCAAATGGGTTCGTTGATGAGTCTTCTTTTTTTAATAGTCGAAAGGTATATAGGCCCCTATAACTCTTTGAATATAAACACAAAATGATCTGATTTATTAACCACGATGTCCCACCGGCCCCACAGCTAATTAAAATCGTACCAAGATATCGAATATACACTGGACAGTATTACATTAAATGACATGTTATGTGTGACACGATGACTCCTAGGCTGAATTCTATTAGAACTGGCCCTGGCGGCGTCCACGTGCGCTAGATTACAGGTGAAGACCCACGGCTTACCCAGGTGCCGTCATGAAGGTTAATTTCATGGGAAAAAAATGGGTAAAATAAATTCAAAATATGAAGAAAGAAAAAGGAGAGAGTGGGAGGAGGGGAGCTGTAAGTTGAGCTTAATTGAAGGGAAAAGGGTGAAACCAGACAATATTGTGATGACAGAACTTCATTTTGTGTTCGATTATAAATGAAAATAATCTGATAATATCCAATCTTGTGGTAATAAATAGTTCACTACTTGTCAATTAAACTCCGCTATTGAGTGGCGTCGATTCGCTTGCCCTTGCCCTTGCCCTTTGCCGGTGTTATATTTTAAAATAACTAGCGGGAGGCCCGCGCTTCGCGCGGGCGGGCTCCCGCTAGTTGGAGTGAACGGGAAGCGTCACTGAAACTGAAGTGATCACTGAAGAAGTGAAACAATATTGCAAGACACACGTAACCAAAACCGTCCCCACCCCCCTGAACCTTAGGACTCCCCCGAGTCGCAAATTTGCGTATTTTTAACATTTTAATAACTAAAATTCCCGTACCTCCAGTTTCCTATTTTCTTTATCTTTAAAACGTAAATATTTCAATCCCGTAAGTTGCCATGTATGTTATTTGTTTTCTTCTTCAAATCTCTGTGGGGTAACCCCGTAGTATCCAATTACATATACGACACTCATAAAAGCGAAAATAAACATGAATGTCTTGGCGCCGTTCTTTCCCCACACTTTGCGCTACTAAGGAGCCTGTTTTTCGCGTACCGCATATAGCATGTTATAGCGTCCTACGCGTAATCTCCGTTGCACGCGTAACCCCCGTCGCAACGCACCGCGCATATGCGCCGCTTAGTAAAGCTGACAAAAAAATGGTAATTTTCGTAGCAAACCGAGCACATTTTAGCGGATTTTCAGTCATTTCTGAGCGAATTTCGTCCAAATATAGCGTATAACCCGTCTCGGTATCCTCATGCACCTATCATGTGGTGAATTTAACGCTCTTTGAAGCAAAATTGACGGGGCCTTTTGTGCACAAAACAAACTTACATACAACATCAAACCATTATGGCCCAATAAATAGTAGACTAGCAGGAGGCCCCGCGCTTTGCGCGGGGATACCGCTAGATGAGTGGCAACGGGAGCGCTCCCCTGAAAATGGAAGCGATCACTGAAAACGTGAAGCGATCACTTAAAAATTGTTTGACAACTCTTCAAACTTCCGTATAATATGACCCGTTATCCTGGAAAGTTTAGACTCCCATGCACGGGCTTACTTAATCCCGTCTAACTTTCCCTATTGCATAATTTAGGGAATTTTTGTATTTAATCCCGTGATAAGTTTCCATGTTTAACCCCTTTGTTTCTCAAAAATAGTCTACTCCCCGTGCGTTAATTATTATAGTTCCTTCCCGTTCATAACCGCATTTTTTCCACATAACTCCCCAAACTCCCGTATAAAGTTCTTGTTCATCCTGCAGTTTATGACTTTTCCCGTCATAACAATTCCCGGGATCGTATTTTTAGTTTCCGTAGTTTCCAGATATCCGTAGCCTTGGCCTAGTAGATCCTATTTCTAAAATACTGAAACGTCAATATTTTATCCCTACTTTCGGTATATGTTAATCTTTTCTCAAAACTACTTCCCCGTATCATAACCGTCATTTCCGGCTATTACACAAAGAAGATACAATGACGGGTTATCGAACATTTTTTCTTTCCCACCCCATTTAACAATAAAGCGCTGTTATTGTAGTGACACAGCGTCTCATGCGAGAGTCGCCCGTTGCAACACGCAACGCGACGCGGGCTTTTAGTCATTACAAACAAATGTGTTAATTGCCTTAGCAAACCGAGCACATTTTCGCCTTGATTTTCAGCCATTTCTGAGGGATTTCGCCCAAATATAGCCGAAGATCCGTCCGGTATCCTCACGCAACCTTTTCATGCGAATTTGGCGCAATAGGGATCGAAATTGATGACTGAGCCTTTTGTGCACAAACAAACATACATACATCAAACATTAGCCCAAATTATAGTATGATGACGTCAAGGAGATCATGCTACTATTTGAATATCATTAGTTCATTCATATTTTCAAGTAATGCGATTCGAGGTGCGTAATTCATCCATTATCCATTTGAGGTATTATTAGTACCGTACTGCCGGTAACATCTAGGATTGTTGTTACTTTGCTCTTTGCAAGGATTATTTTTAAGCAAATCCTTCACTATATCAAAAAATAACACCTGAGTAATGGATTAAATGTTCATTAACCCATTTCAAGATGTTATTTTTGTGGATGGCTAAGATGATATAAAAATACAGCATTGTTTACAATCGCCTTTCTCGGTTTGCATGTTGGGAAATCCCAAAACAGCGGTCTGGACCTGGTACTGGTAGGGCAAACAGGGGGGTTGAAGCCCATTCAAAACCCAGTCGTCCGTGCTGGGCGCTGAATTGAATATTGCAAGGAATAATTATAGTTTGGGTGCTTGTATACACACATAATGTCAATTCGATACAAAAACAATCCGCACCAACATATCAGTTGTTGGGATGTTGGGTGCTATTGGGTGGCTATTGGGTGGTTAAATCGTGTCCTACCCATGGCCACACATCGAATGAAATGACACGTCCAGTCGTCTTGATTTTTGAAATAAAGACCGCCCTCAATGAATAATTTTTTCACCTAAGGCGCATTGCATTATGAAAAAAAAAGAGTATCTGAGAACAATGATCCAGGTGCACATTATTACACTGGCACTTTAAAAGTAACACATAAATCAATTGTATCCACTTACCGATTAGTGTATAGGCAAAGCGGCACCCACAGTTATGTGGAATGAGAAGCGGAGGGCAGCTAGCAGCTAAGCAAGCTATGCTCTTTATATGTTGGTACTCTATGTTTTCGTTGTGGTCGGCAAAACATGCGAGAAGATGAATTCTAAAGATTACGTAACGTTTTGCCCCTCTATCTATATAGAACCTCTTTGGGGGCAACGCATCAATTAGGAATGCGTGATACCCAAAAAACAGATCATTTGCGTTTGTGCGCAAATTTTTATCTTCCACGTGTATTACAGCCTGCTCGATGGGACAAGTGTGAAGGAGATAGGTGAGCCGCAGTAGTACACGAGTGTCGTTTTTTTTAACAAAAAAAAACACAACACTAAAGTTGTTAAACGGAACAAGAAATTGACAGGACCGACCAAGAGAGATGAAATGACATAAGTGATGAACAGGACATGTTGGGCAGAGAAATAGGCAAAGAACATTTGTCTCATTATTCATCATCATTGTTTTTATTCACTCATTTCACTGACACTGTAATCTTCTGTGATCCCACTACAAAACACACAACAGCTCGGACATTTGACATTCTCATGACTTCCAACATAAAAAAACGGTACACCAAATCGCGTCATATGCTGTTTTGTTTTTTTTTCAAAAAAACATTTCCAATTTGTTACAATATGGCGATTGGGGATTTCTCTACGTCAAGTCTGAATATAGTAAAGCTTGCGTATGACGTCGGAACGAGATCTTTTAAACAACCCAGCGGACGTAATGATCACGACCCGTCACCTTGACCGAATTTATGATTACAGAGCACGAGTGAAGGAGTAGTATCGCCATGAGTATAAGTGATTTGCTCAATTTCCTGTAAAAACTTACGAGGTATTTTGGAAAATATGGATCTAATTTTGCCGAGTATAACGGCAATTTGTTTAGGTTAAGTAAAAAGGTTAGAGTCCTGTGGTTGGAATGGTTTATAATGTCATATTGAGTTGAATGAATGGAATTTATGTAACGCACTATCAGTGATTTGAAAAAATATTTGAAATTTGCAGGATAGCTTCAAAGAGTGAATGATAAGTCTGTTAAATTAAATTATCAATAAGTTACCTTTCCAACTGAAGAATTGTATGAAAATGAAGGAAGAAAACGGCAAGTGTTCCAAGATACGATTCCCCATTCATAGTCGGGTGTAGTAAGTGTCCGATAAGGACAGTTATGAACTAAATTTCCGATTTCTGTCTTATTAGGTTGCTCTGGTCTTATCATTTGACAGGTAGGTTAGGATACCTTGGACGTGTACATTACATGCAAAAATCTGATTTTTGATGATTTTTCGATTTTCATGATTTAGCAAATCACTGATAGTGTCTTTAAGCCAGATGGGATGATAGCGTAATATTGCGATGTTTTTAGGCCGCGATGTACGATATCAAAAAGGTGCCGCGATGCCCATGCTTGCGCGCCGCCGGATCATTCAGACAATTTCCAATCAGTTCCTGCAGTTCGTAATGCAAGAGTGCGTCATGAGGACAGATTAAAGGGTTCTGTCATTATCAAGGAAAATGGTCTGGTCACAAAAAGTATTTGACAAGTACCGTCATTGTAAGCAAAGGTTGACGTCATATTTGCGACACAGGGGTGCGTCATGGTATAGGTAAAATCCGCCTCACATTGGACAAATGACGCCACAATTCCCCGAGGGTGGTCGCATAGTGCGCAATACAACTGACAGGTGTATAAGCTTTTAAATTAAGCATACATCGTGTCACGAAAGAATGTGCATGTCAAAGACGCCGAACGCGAAAAATACGGCAGAAACATTGTGCTTCCGATCATTTTCTTTGCCCTAAAAAAATATTGGCCAAGTTTGGCCAGCGCTACCAACTTGTTCATTGCACTTTGAACTCTTTCTACATAGTTTTAAAGTGTAAAAACTCCGGCGCTGCCCCACAAAATATAAATTATGACGATATGGAAAAATTGTTCTATTTTGTACTTGCGGTAGAATAGATAGGCGTGAAGTAAGGATTTGTATGGTTAGAATGTTAAGGAAAAGTCACGACGATCGGGTTGGCGGCAGACGAAGCAACCCAAGTGTAGAAGTTTAAAAATGGCCGCAAAGAAATCGATGCTGACTGGGAAGACCTGCAGAAATCGTCTCTCTACAAGACTTCGTCTAGTCACGCTGGGTCATTTCTCCGATATGATTTTGATAAGCCAATGATCACGCAGCCATGCAAGAGTCGCGTAACACACATGACATCCAGACCTTTTCAAGAGCGTCTAAACGTGGACAGTTCATTCACTGGGACAATGAGTAAGATGGCTTTAGCACCTGAACAGATTCGATTTATGGGAGCACCTCTCTTTCTCTATATTACCTCTATGATGGATACACCTGAAAATGTGTCAGTGTCTTGCGATGTGCAGTGGCGGTGTGTGTGGTAGTTCGGCTAAGCATAACTCCACATTATCATTGTCTTTAACGGGTTGTCAACGATATGTGGAGGTATTGCAAATCACAGGAATACCCGTTCACCTGTACCAGCATGAGCAGGCCCATTTCAAAGAGCCAACTTCAGACGGCAGATGAACAAAAATCAAAAGCAATCAGACTCGAGTTTGATATTATGTTCCTTAGATAAAAAATTACTTTTGAAATAGTTTAATCCTCACAAAAATTTGTCTTAAAAACAGTAGAAAGAAACCATCATTTTCCAGAGAAACAACCTTTCTCAGGCAGAGTGAACCCCAGTGTATTGTAGTCGTAAATTTCTTCAAAATTTCTAATCTAATTTTTAAGTTGTTTTCACATGTTCATCGCATTATAATATGATCTCAAGTTGTGTTTGATAGTGAAAACAGGGACATATCGTACATTAGAGGGATTTTTAGAGGGATTTTTGAGATCGACAAAGTTGTGGTAGGTAACAGGGGAACGGTCTTCCATGTGTTTTGCATAACTTCAATCAGTTAATGACAACATGTTAAAGACATAATGTGGAGGTATGCTTAGAGAACTAAGTGCTGTGGTTTGTACTTTGTGATTTTGCGCACTTTAGTTTGTTTTCACCGTGGTGAAGCGATGTGACGTAGGTCTGCTCCCTGTGCCCAGGCTATGGCCGGGAGGCGGACGACTCACTGTCAGTGTCACAGCACTTCAGTCTTCACCCTCGGTGAAAACAAACAAGGCATCACCCGTATCGCATGAAAACAAAGTGCGCAAACAAAAGGATGAGCCACTGCATATCGCAAGACACTACGCTTTCAGCGCGTATTCTCAAATGATTTCTTTCTTTTTACGCACACTTGTTGCTCCGCATATTTGTTTCCAAATTCCCCGGATTCTGGCTTCCAGTTAGCCTGTCAGTGGACTCCGGGAGTTCCTTCCGACAAAATCGGCCCAGCCACCTCGCGTATCCTGTATGCATAGTGGCCCGTTTCACTTATTGCCACTTTTTGTCACCTGCTGGGGGTCCATTTTTATTTTTTTCAAACTCCGTGTCAAGCTTTGTCATTTGTTTTCTAATGTGTTAAATATAATTTTAAGGAAAATAGCACATCTGAATCATTTCTCCTTTATTACTTTTTTTAATCAGAGAGTTTGAAAAGTGCGCCTTTTTAAAAAAAGTGCAAATCGTTTCTATGGAAATTTGATTTAATGCCAACGACATTTAGACTTGTCTTCATCATGTAAGTATGCACCTTCCGTCATACAGCTGAAATATGAACATTGGCACTCGAATTTTGACAATTTCTTGACCATTATTATATGCTTCTATTTTATCCCAAAAAAACATGTTCTTGACATAAAAAGTTTTATTTATAAAATCAAAAAGCAACAGAGCCAGAAGTGAAATTTTTTCATGACTTGATTAGTTGTAGGCTGAAAGAACCTTTGTACTGAATGCAAGCAAATCTCACTCATTGAGTTAGCAAGAAATTCTTATTTCCAAAGTGTTGGACTGGACATGTTGAACGGAATTTTGACTTAAATCTTATCTTATTTACATTATTAAACTCAAAACTGATTTTAAGCTTCTATAAGATGAACACTACTAACTTTCCCCTAGTGAATGCTTAATGTTTCTCTTCATAGCCCTTCCAATATATTCCAAAGACTGTTAGATTTGCCTGTTTGCTTGATTGAAGCTTGTTTTGGACGTGACAAATTGAAAATGTGGACGGGGCAATTTTTTGAAAATTTACTAAAACTTCGCAACCTAAGTACGTTGTAGTTCCAAACCCATCGGAACAACTATAAACAACTATAATTTAAAGTTGCAGACCCCCTCGTTTTTGAGATATGCAACCTGATTTGTTGGACGGACCAAATGTTGTTTGACGTGACTGGTGTGAACGTAAAATTTAATGTTGATGGAGCAAAGTCATTTGATAGTGTTTGTCAAAACTTTTTAGTAACAATTTTTACTAGTAATCAGTGAAAGTGCTTCTCGAGAATAAATAACCCAAACATAGACTTACTTCATAAAAACACATGGCTGCTTCCTGCAAAGTGGTTGGAGGACGTGGACAAAATTGTGAACGGAAAAATGCGGACAAGATTTCAAATACCCATTAGCATTATTCGGACCAGTCATATCAATTTTGTGTGGTGCATTATCATGATGGATTGTCCTTTGTAAATGATAACAATCAAATGCCACGATATCCACCACGGAGTGTCCGTGTACATTTGAATAAATGGTAATTCAATGTGACCGGCAAATGTCCCGTCCAACCTCATGTTGATTGCGTCCATAAATTTTTTTTTGAGCAACTCTGCACACCTTATTTAACATGGTATAACGTGTCACTAGTTGCCCAAAAGAACTCAAAATTAAAAATTGACAAGTTCTACATAGCTATATATGGCAGCTGAAAACAAAAGGGCGTGTTTTTTGGTTGCGCCGTATAGTCAAATTTGGACCATTTTTGTGTGGGCCGTCTCCTGATACAAGCACTAATAAGTTGGGTTTAGGTATGGGAGGTGGGTCCTAGTAATTTAAGTAAAACAACAAAGTTACTCTATCCAAAAACACCCCTTCCCTGTAAAAAATCCTATAGTTTTAAGTGAAAATTCAAAAAGTGGCAATTACTGTGAAACGGCCTTGTGTCATGCAATGTGCTTAGTTCCAATAATTGTAACTTGCCACATAACCTTTAATATTGGACGTTATCTTGCGTCACGTTACAATCACAGGCTATGAGTTTGAGTTTCATACATGGCTTCTGGTGAATCAATGTGAAGTCACCTTACCAGACGCTGCTTAAACTTACTGAAAACACTTGTGGACGCATAAATCAAGCATGTGGTTTAGTGTATAGTAATTCCCCACAGGATGTACCCTTAATCAGCAACATAATCAAACATAACAAGAAAAATTGGCCTTTGAATCATCAAGTTTTGCCCTTCAACCAATGCCGATAATGTTCATGTTGAAAATCGCAGTTCTGGCTATACTAGAGAGCACAGTTCCAGGGTCAAACACGGTTTGCGAAAAGCAAGCCCATGATATACTTCCATTCGCAGTGAGCGTATTGTCTTGCGCAAAACTGGATATGGCCCAAGATCAAGTGTTACGCATACTCCCACACGCAGAATCGCTCCGACGACTGAAGTATATGCATTTATACCTTGACCCCCGGTTGACCCCTGTGTGACCCAAAACAGCATCACCTTTACAGTGGTTTAAAAAAAAACAACCGTAGAGTTGATGCTTTAGACTTAGGCTCTGAACAGAATTTGGAGTACCCGAAATTGATGGAAAATTACACCTTGGAACCATATTTTTCTAAGACTTTGACAATTATACGCATTGTATGTAAACGTTTGAAAGATACTTCTTAGCCAAACAGTGAGACCAGAGCCCGTAAGTAATAGCCTGATTAGAAGTACTTGAAATGTCATCTCATATTTGTGAAGCAAACTGATTATCTCTCCGTTTCAGGACCTGAGATACTGATCCGTGAATGACATATTGTGAAAGACATGAAATCTCAGGTCGGTGCTAAGCAGGACTAGCCAATGTGCTTGAACCCGAAGACCCATTTGCACCTGTACTGGTAGTTTTGTTTTCAATGCGATTCAGGGATTCCCTGCTGGGCTTCCCCTTTCAAATGCTTGGTTTCACCATGATGTGGTCCGCGCCGGCCAGGGAAAAAAGTACTTTTGCCATCCAGATAGCTAGCCGACAGGTTTATTTTAAGTTTAAAGTCTTTTGCACACGATTAAACTTATCTTTAAAGGTCATGGTCCGATCCTAATAGCCTCATCCCAGAACCCCAATTTTTACGAAGATATCAAAATTTTGAGATCAGAAAAGCAATACTATTTTTCTCATTTACCCTGTGAAATCTGGGCTAAGGATGTTTGGTTTGGGAAGTTTTATGAGTGAAAATGCGCCCGATTTTTGGTCGACCAATATTAATTACACAATCAATGTTTTAGGCTCTCACATCAAAACAGAGTTGAAATACTCAGCGCAAAAGCTTTTAACCGATAGGGTCAGGAAAAAGTTAGACTTAAATCGGAATCGGCGGGGCCATCCCCCTTTAAGATTGCAGGGTATAAAACTACAGCCTGTCATCAAATGATCTGATATCAAAATTCATACTACAAGGTAAAATCGGGGGTGGGGTGGGGTGCAATAGGGTCAGATCCAGAGCAGTTTTTGGTGTTTTTAACATTTTAATTTGCCCCTGGGTCTGTACAATATATTAGTTTTGTGTTTAGAAACCAGGGGCATGTTTAGTGTCGTCCGATAGGAAAGACTTATGCAGCCATTATCCGTGTGTCCGTCGTCTGCGGCGTCGTCGTAATCGTGAGCTTTTCTGTGAACAAAATAGCTGAGATCTGTGCGATCTACAGGGCTGAAACTTTGTGGAAGGGGGCGGGGTTACAGATTCTCGAACTGATTACCTTTCAACAGTGTAATGCATTCTAAGTACTAATTGCAATAATTAATTAGCATATTTGACCTAATTTTTTCTTGATTTTCATTGACACGTTTCTTGTGAACAACAATATGTCTGGAGATCGATAAGTCACACAGAGCTGAAAACTTTGTGAGGGTGCGGGGGTTAATGATTTTCAAACTGATTCTATTTACAACAGTCTATATGCTAATTAAGTACTAATTTGCATAATTAATTAGCATAGTTTACCTATTCTGAATTCATTGACACACTTGTGAACAAATATCTGGAGAATCTGTCAGTCACACGGCTGAACTTGGGGGGATGCGAGGTTACAGATTCTCGAACTGATTCATATACATCAGTACATTGTCCTGGTTTATGGGACTGTTCCTGAGGTATAATACATTGTCCTGGGGTATGGGACAATGTCCTGGGAAATATGGGACATTGTCCTGGGATATGGGCCATTGCCCTGGGTATGGGAAATTGTCCCTGGTAATTGGACATTGTCCTGGGTTAGGACATTGTCCTGGGTAGGGAACATTGTCCTGGGGGGGAGGGGACATTGTTTCTGGAGGTATGGTATATTGTCCTGGGTATGGGACCTTGTCCTGGGTTTCCTACTTCTTTCCTTTTACTCAAGGAATATAGAACAGTGAGCTATGGACAGTGTGTCCAATTACGGACAACTCGTTTTAAAGAGGGATGACCCCCATTTAAGTCTGTAACTTTTCACTGATAGATTGGCATTCTCTCCAAAACCTAAATATCCCTTAATTGCTGTCCAAGGATGTTTGTGAGACGTGTACACAATGCCTTTCAATTGCATCACTTATACCTAATACCTGATTTTTGGTCCAAAAGGCCCCCTGTCACTGGGGAAAAAGCGGAAAGTAGGCAACCTCTTCGAAAATCCTTCAAAAAAACTTCCTAAACTTTATCCACAACCAGATCTCTCGCAATTTTGTGAAATCTTGAGCATTTACAGTATTTTTTCGGTGCAAACGCAAATTTTTTCCGCTATATTTTCTTCATGAAACAATGTGTATTCCTTTAGATTTTCCACTTATTGTTATATGTTAAACATCAGTGATATGCCATACTTTATTTACTGGATATTTAATTTAAGCATTTCACGCTAATGTTTTCTTACATAGCACTTCCTCTTAAGCTTTGGACCTCTGATGACCAAACTCCTCTAAAAGTACTGGACCCAGCTATAATGTGGTGGTGCTTTTCATTTGGGTCGAGGTCATGTGAGGGTTACCAAGGTCAAAAACCTTAAGTGTGTGAAAAATTTCAAAATGGGTTGTTATGACGTCTCGTAGACGTCTAAGGTCAGAAATACCCTTTCAAACACAAATCAATGAAGCCTTGTGCACAAGTGATCTGAATTTTTATATAATATAACAGATTTAATGATTTTTTAATTTGGAAAGGATTCAGACCAATTTGGTATGTCCAAACATCATTAATATAGAGTAAAATTACACCAAGTATTGTTGATACTTATTTGTCCTCAAGGATGTCCAGTAATGTCCACAAGAAGCGTTGCAGTTCAACGATAACATGTCCTCACAAAAACACACAAGCGAAGACTTCAAATGACAGCATGCAAAGTCCCACTTAAAAATCCTCGGGTAATATTCCATTGGAATCTTACTTCGCTAATCCTGAAGGTAACTTTTTGTCTCAGCTTCAATACGACATAGGTTAAATTAAGTCCCTCGACTACATAATCACATTAATTCAGTCCAAGATAATCACCCACGATTTCTATCTGTCCCAATTTTGGAATTTTATTTTGATTCCCAGCAACTTTATGGCTTTCAATGACACGTAGACTAATTTACAGCACCTCTGCTCACATTGATTATTATCGTTGCACAGGTAACTTGATACAGGTCTGCTCCTCATGCAGAATAAACTAGCTATCCTTCCTAGATACTTGGTTACTCTAGTGGATGCTGGCGGCGAGACTTCACTCAAATATCAAATAATATACTGACTTCACAAGAGCCCAGTCTAAACTAGATATTACCAACTCATCATGCATAAACATAACCTGAACACATCACTTCCATATAAACTTATGGGGAATTTCCCCGATACTTACATGTTTTTTTTAATCTCAAAGCATAAACAAGATGACTCAGTTTCTAATTTTAGCATTCTTGGGGAATTCCCCACTTCCCCTATTGTGCAATCTACACTGCCCTAGCAAAAAACAAATAGGCGGATATATCCCCTTTCTCTCTCTTCCATAGTATCAAAGTACTTTCCCGTTGAGAATCGTTTTCTCAAAAAATTGAAAAATATTTTTTTAATATTTTTAAGTTTAATCATAAAAATGGAGGCCATATAACAACTATTGCTAACCAAAACGAGGTACCAACATGCCTAAATTACTTATAAGTTTCACATGTCAGCATAACTGTCACTTTTCTATAGTATCAACATGGTTAATAGGGGAAATGTTGTTTTTTCACACAAAAAAGTTTGGAATATCCGATTTCCACACATTTTTTGTCTCTTTAATTTAATTGGATATGACTAGTTTTATCTCAAGAGTTTGGTGTGCTACATTTTTTTTCAGTCGGAAATATTGCAAAATATCAATTTCACACCCATAGCCAGATTTTTTACTTTCCCCCACTATGGAGTCAAAGTGACGTCATAATGGAATGTTGGCACTTAATTTGGTCTCCCAAGGAAAGAAGAAACTCTAGCCATCATGTGGTACCACATTTATGGGAATCGGATGTTCATAAATAGGGGAAAAGAATAGTAAACACATCTTGAACTTGATTTTCCCTCGACTTCATCGGCAGATGGGTTGGCCGACGGTGTTCTTTCAACATTCGTTGCACGTCGGACTGCATGAATATACACGTTGCGTAAAAAGCATGTTCAAAGGCTAGCGTCTGCAGACGTCTGCCGTGAAGTTGAACCCACCCGTAATTTTTACATTTGAAGCATGGACATTTTTTTGTTTCATGTTTTTTGTGTGTTTTTGTATATTACGTTATCTGCTAAGCCTTGAATTAAAATAAGTAATCTTATAGGTTGGTATTTGTACGGAGACTAACTTTAGACCTGGGTTTTAAACCAGGGTTATGTCCTACAAGAGGGGACTTTTGTTCTTTAACAACATACTCTAAAAGTGTTATGTAAACGGGTGTAGAAAATTCCTCATGATGGGCGTTCCGGCTCATCCATGAGGAATTATTCTCACCCTTCCATTTAACTTTCACACAGTATTTGTTGAAAGGAAAAAAGTCCCCCTCTTTAGGACAACCCTGTTTAAACCCAGGTCTAAGTTATCTCCTTTCAGAATACCAGCCCTAGTGTTTGGGCACTGACTGTGTCCTACAACCCAAAGCCTAATGGGCTGCGTGAAATGTCCTTGGGTGTCAAAACTCTGAGGATCTTCTGCCGTTTTAAAAATGCTATTCTGATGGAGAATGTGGTATACACAATGTAATTTATCTTTTGCTTTGTGCAATGTCTAATCCGAGCACTAGGTAATCTTGTATTGTCAGTAGGTGATTCCAGATGTACAGTATAATTAGTGTGATTACTGGTTTACATGTATAAATATACTATTTACAACCTACTGAAGTTCTACATTTCGTAAAGTTTTATCTAAAAATTACCACTCGATAAGATTCAGTCACGAACATCCTACCTACCTCTACCGCCGTAAACAACGCTGTAATCGCGAGTCCGAAATATCGACAATCACAATAACACCAACACCCCCGCGTGCGGCACTGTCTGAAAAGCGAAGAAAATGACCAATAAACGCCCTCAATCCATGTTAGTACCAGAGTCGAGTAAATGTATAATGCATTCTGTATATGAATTATTCATTTACATATTAATATTCATAACCGTACTCTCTGGTGACGTTTTGTTTACTTGTTTAATCTAAAATTTGCTTCGTTGCACACCCCAACTCTTTTAAGATAAAGCCTAATCAACTATGCAGAAAACACAACCAAATCTTCACAGCGAGTACGCGTTTGAACTCAACTACCGATTGGTTGGTTTTCATCGATCCTGCATACTTCATTAAGTCACTCAGATATGCATATTCATACCAGTAGACTTTGTACCTAGAGTTATTGGGGCGCTATAATGATGATGACATGGGCGTAGGATGGCCAAGGATTCTCTTTCTTGACAAGACGTGGAGAGATAAAAACATACTGAAACAGGTGGATATCTTTACCAGACGTATTTTATTCATGGAATGAGAGAGTAGGAAAAATATGATAGAAAAGGAAGTAGAAAAATATTGTGACCAAAAAAATTATGGAACCACAGAATATGATGCTTGAAAATTACCAAAACAATACAAGTTGCCTCGGGCTCTTGGTCTAATACAGAGACAAAACATGCCATGTCATCTCCAAATCATCCCGCAGGCAAAATGTTAGTTTTAACACTGAATCAATGTTGAAAAGGATGTTGAGGCGTCAACATGATTGTTGAGATGTGGTTGAAAACACAGTTAAATCTTTAAGATTTTTGAACTAAATTTCACTTGACATGCAACTACATTCGATATGGAGTTAAATTCACGTTGAGCTGAAGTTTACCATTGATTACATGTTGTTTGATGTGGAAAGTAACCATGTTCCCCCGGATGACCAGCAGAAATTAGATTATGTTGTTAAATGACTTGCATTTCTATTGTCTTAGCACTTTCTAAAATTAGGGGTTCATTCATGGATTGTCATGAGTAAACGCTGTTTTGGCCCGAGGGCAGGCAGGCGCGGGTTGTCGCGAAGCGACCCAGACGCCTGCCTTCGGGCCAAAACAAGCATTTACTCATGAAAACCATGAATGAACCCCGTTCAAAACTATTATTTGCCATTTTTGTTACCTTAAATCAGCTGCAAAGTCACTCTTTCATGTCAGGTTTCGTCTTCTCACACTTGAGAAAAACAGCCACGGATCAATGTATCAAATGGGATGTTTCATTACAGAATTAGTGGTGTGCTTCGTGTTCGCACTAACATGCAAATTTTATTTGAAAGCAGTTGTGTGCTTTATTCAACACATATTCAGAAAAATACATGTTTTTGTTTAAAGTCAAGTATATTGGGCTTCCATTATTGATTTTGAGCAATATAGCCGTAGCAACCATGCTCTTCTACACAGTCTACCTATTTCGACATGCCTACCCATAAAGTGATCAGAAACGATTACGGCTGGGACATTAAACGTTGTTTATGGACCGGATCTAACCAATCACAACGCGGGAAATCTCCTAATGATGTGTTGAACAAGCTATCTATCATAATCTTGATCGTGACATTATCATGTAATTGTGTTCAAGCCAGCTGGTCAACTCTAAAAAAGTGACTTAAGCTAGTTATGTCCCTAAATCTGTTCCTTAATCACTTCTATATGCACGTTTGAAATCTCACTCACGGCCATAGTTTATAATTTTTTTTTTTTTCAAGACTTTTCAATACCATGGCATTCACAAACAAAGTAAGTTAGCACGCATATTACAAAATATTGTTTGAGTATTTTAATGGGAAAATTTAAACATTCCATTTTAGAATTTGAGCCTATATATTTTATCAGAATGTGGTAATATTTTTTTGTAATAAATACGTATGTGGTTTATATATTTCTTTTTAAAAATTATATCATGCAAACAATCTTGCCTTTTTTATGTGGGCCCTACCTACCAATTAACTAACTACTTCAATTACCCCAGTGGACTAAGCCCCCTATTCAATCCCACTCAGTAAATAACATTTTTTTATCACAGCCAATTACAATAGTTTTGTTTTTAACAGTTTTCCAAAAAATTAATAAGTCCCCCCCTTGACCAAAGGTGTTGCCCACTTTTTCTGGAAAAAGTTAAGGCTCTTAACCTGTTCCAACTGGTGAAAGGTTTTCACTGCATGTTTTTACCACTTTTGGAAATGTGCAAACAAAATCGTCATCAATTTTAATATTCTCCCGTGAATAAACGTAATTTTATTAATTTGATGACGATTAAAAGATGGCACCGCTTTCGTGCATAGGATTTTAACATCGAGAAAATCCCGAACGGAGAGTACCAACATGCCTAGTAAAAACGCAGAATCCACAGACCCCTTGAATTTTGGTCACCTATGATAGCTATGGTCATCTTCTTTCTATTTTATGACGTCTCGCGTACGCCTTAGGTCGAAATACTTTTCAAACACAAATAAAGGAGCCTTGTGCAGCAAGTGATCTGAAATTTTTATATAACAGATTTTAATGATTTGTAATTGTTCAAGAATTTGTATGTCCAAAACTCAGTTTTAAATATTAGTAAAATTAACCAAAAACAACCAATATGTTGATACTTATTGTCCTCAAGAATGTCCAGTAATGTCCACAAAGCGTTGCAGTTCACGATGATATGTCCTCACAGCCGAAGACTTCAAAAATGACAGCATGCCAAGTCACAATTATAAATCCTCATGTAAATTCCATTTGAATCTTCTTAGTCCTGAAAGTAACGTTGTCCATCAGTTTCAAGACGACAAGGTTAACTTAAGTCCCTCGACGACAATAATCCACAGTATATCAGTCCAAGTAATCACCACGATTCTATCTTCCCACAATTTGGAATTTTAATTTTTGATTCCAGCACTTTTGGCTCAAAGACGACAGTAGAATAATTACAGCAACTCTGCTCACATGGAAATTATATATGTGGCACTAGGTACTTGATGAAGTCTGCTCCTTAATGCAGACTAAAACTAGCTATCTTCTAGCTACTTGTTCTTAGTGATGCTGGCGGCGAGACTTCACTCAAATCTCAATATATACTGAACTTCACAAAGATCCCAGTCTAAAATAGACATACAACATCATCATGCATAAACATAAACCTAATCACATCACTTTCCTATATAGTAAGTGGGGAACAGTTCCCTGATCTTACAATGTTTTTTAATCTCACACCGCATAAGCAGATGACTCAGTTTCTAAGTTTAGCATTCTTGGTGAATTCCCCACTCCCCCTAATGTGCAATCTAACAGCTGCACTAGCAAAACACATTATGGATATTCCCCTTTCTCTCTTTCATAGTAAGCAAAGTAACTTTCCTGTGGAAATCGTTTGTCTCCAATAAATTGCAAAAATTAATCTTTTTACAAGTTTAATCAGAAAAATGGAGGCCATATAACACTATTGCTACCAAAACGAGTACCACAAACCTCCTAGATTACATTAGAACGTTTCCAATGTCAGCATAACTGTCCCAATTTCTATAGTACACAATTGGAGAATAGGGGAAAAGTGTTTTCACCAAAAAAGTTTTGGAATAATTATCCGATTGTCCACACAGTTTTTTGCTCTCTCTTTAATTGATATGACTAGTTTTATAACTCCAGAGAGTTTTTAGTGCTACATTTTTTCAGTCGGAACTATTGGCAAAATATCATCAATTCAACCCTAATCGCCCCAGTATTTTTATACTTTCCTCCTCAACTATGCCGTCATAGTGACGTCCATAATGGAATGTTGGCACTTAATTTGCTACCAATGGAAAGAAGAAACTCTAAGCCTCATGGGGGGGGGGGGGGTACCAAATTTATGGGACTCGTATTGTTCATTAATAGGGGAAAAAGAATTTTAACCAAATCTTGAAAACTTGATTTTCTCGACTGTGAAGCCCTCTGCCAAAAGTGCATTTTTTATTTGTCATCAAATTAATAATGACGTCGTTTCAGAGAGAGGTCAACTGCTGTGCAAAAAATTTTTGCCTCATTAAAATAGTGTAACATTTTCCGTGTACATTTTAACAATTTTTGTAACAGTTAAGGCAGCTAACTGTCCCGCAGAAAATGCACATTTGTCCGGGGGGACTTACTTTTTTTGAACTGTTTTCTATATGTGTTATGGGGAAATTGTAATATAGGCAATCCAATTAACTCTTACCTGATTCACACTTCTTTTCTGTGTTTCATGGAAAGATCATTGCAACTAATTAATTCTAAAATATTGTTTGAACCCAGCCAAATAAGACAATAATTAAATGTTAGCAGAAATGCTGTCACTTAGAATAATGGGCCCGGTCATGGCTCACGCATTGTTGTTGGGGGGCAGTCCGGCGGGCCTTGGACATGTTACATTCTCTTGGATCGTGTAGAACACGATGTACGGAGTACCTGGAGTCCGAATGTTTTGTGACTTACACCATATACCCAGCGGATTTGAGAGCCGAGATCAATAGATATGCTGCAAACATGTTGTACATATGAGAATGCAGGTCATCCATCATAACAGCATGATTAGCATACAACAGCTGTTTCCCCTTTCTTTTCTTTTTGTTAGGGTCTCCAGCATTGGAAAGACCTTGCATCCTCACGATATGTGTGCGTGTCAATATTTAGTATACCCTTGACCTTTTGGTTGAAACTTTGTCACCTTCCTGTAACGTTTTCGAGATTTTGTACAGTGAGTGGATCACTTTCATACTTGGTTTACTTATAGATTGAGACAAGGGATCTATGTGGGGTACAAGAATAAGGTCATAGGTCATTCAGGTCACTATATTGCTCTACACTTTTCTTTGACACACAATCTGACTACCTATTTGGGACCGCTGTCCTATTTCCCGACTTAGGGTGCGGAACACAGCCTCTCTAAGGGAACGATAAAAATTGATTTATCCTTGTTTGCCCAGAGACTTGAGTTTCTTCTCATCCCTACTCTTAAGTTAAAGGTTTGGAGTGCAAAGGTCAGAACCTTTTAAATCAACATCTGTGACGTGTTTTGGTATAAGAGTTCTTATGTTATGCCAAATCACATTTCTCAGGGACTTTTTACCTCCGTTACAAAAGCAGTTGAACAACTTTTATTGGTGCTCCTACATTTTCATACATTTTATAACATTACTGATTTATGAAGGAAAGCTTTTTCAGAAGAATACGAATGTTATTTTTTTAATCTACTCCTAGTGCTTACTCTATTGTATCCATTTTGAGTGCATTATGGGGCTGTCTACGCCCTGACGTCACAAGTCGGATTGCCATTTTGCGGTACGGGGAAGTTATAGCGCGGCCATTTGTGGTGATGATTCCCATAGGCCGCCGTGTAAAACTGGCATAAAATGCACCAAATTTTTCCTGAATTGATAGCGGGAGACTGGAATTGTAGCTGCTAGTCAGGAAATACATGCACTTTTATAATGCCTATTCCGTTTCACTTGCATGCTTAGAAACATCTCAAAGAATGGTCATAAAGGGTGCAAATGGCAAATGGCCTCGGAGAACTGTTCTGTTCATCACTCCGATGAACCAGAGCTGCGAGGAACTAAGAATTCAGAGTTTTAAAAGTTGTGCAGTGTTGTGTGTGATACTGCGCAACAAGGCCGATGATAAAGGCAAGCACCGCAATTGACTCAGATGAGTCGACAGCCCTATATGTTACAAGTCACTCCCAAGTAAGGTCAGTGTGAAGGTTTTAGATTTTTGTTTGGTATCAGCATGGATTAGCTTATTGCTGCATACGAACAAACAATCTAGCATTGCAAGCTGACTTCTTTCATTTTTGTGTCGCCTGCCTAAGCAGTAAGACACATAGATCACTTTGTCCACTGTTGTTGTGGTTCGGTTGGTTGTTGTCTGTTGTGAAAAGGTACATTTGCCTGTATATCCTCATACTTTAATGGAATTTAAAACAAACTTGGTCAAGGTGCAGCATGGGATCCCCCACTTGTTGATATGTCAAGGTCACATGCCAGGTCAAAGGTCATTAGGTCAAAGTTGTAAATAGGCTGAAATGTAAAATTGACCTCTTTGAAAAGTTATTGAAACACACTTGGTTTATTGAGTTTACATGCAAACCCTCATTTGTTTCTTATGAGTCCAAGGTCTATTCAGGTCAAATGTCATGTTCGGCCTATCATTCACAAACCGCGACGGCAGGCGACACAAGTGGTCCGAGGACCGATGTATTTTTAAGTCTAGAATTCTGGCAGTGATTTGAAATGAATGCCTTAAGGGATTAGCAGCGATTTTGGCTAATCCAAAACACGAAACTACACTCATGGCAAAAGATTCTATTTTTGTATCTAGTTACTGGCATTGATAACGCAAACATAACCTGCAAGTGGTTGTCTTGGAATCTGTAATATTAAAGACAAGGCAGTACTTTTTATCTGATTCTTAATTTCTATACTTGCGTATCAAAATTCCGACTTGAGATCAAAACGCCTTTCTTGGTGAATATCCCAAATTTAAGCGTGATTTGGTGCACCATGATCAATACAGCTTACCTCAAAACAACGAAAAAGCATTCTTGATCTTTGTTTTTTCTGTTTCTGTAACCACAATCAGCTTTTTAATTGTATTTGAGACGGTCATCGCTGTAGTGGTCTATTTGCGGGAAACGGTATGACAAATTTCCTCAAATACTTCATTTTTTTTTTCAATATTTGGTGGTTTGTTTCTACATTAATCCAGTTATATGGAATTGTACACACTTATCCCTAATTTATTCCGCCCTGATGAAAATGTGCACCTCGAGAAAAAACCTCTAACTTGGCCTTGCCTGAACTATTAAAAAAACACTAATGGATTGAGCATAGACACTACCTGCGGTATTTCCTGGCTATTTCACATTAGGCCTTCGAGCAAGCCGTTGTATTATTATCGGGATCCCCGATAATAATTATTCTAGTACAAAATTCCTTCGTTTGTGACCCATAACATTTCCGAGCTTAACCATTCACAGGTATAGTTTACTAGCAAGTTACCATGCAATCGTGTAAAAAACTCCAAATACTTTTGAAAATTGGGGCGCTCTTCAAAAAAATGTGCTAATATTGCTTTAAACACTCAATTGTGGAAAGGCACCCCGTTTCTAGGCAAGGCAACCCCTTTTATCTAGGTAGGCACTCCTGTGACTGGCCAAGCACTTGGTCAATTCTGTCAAACCCAAACTGCATTAATATCCAATCATGGTACATCCATTTTAGAATAATATTTATTTGAGTTACTAATAAAGCATGAGGCAAATTGTTAACAGTCAGGAAAGAAAAATTGGGTTACACAGCCCAAACACAAGATGTTGATTTCTTTCCTGTGCAAAATAAAATATACATGCATACACAATATAGGCACAAATACGTTGTCAGATGAATAAACAAACAATAAACATCAGCTAATAAGAAAATGCTGACTTACATAATGAATTGATATGAAGAATCAGCATTATGGATGTCAACAGGAATACTTTCCCATAGTTAAGGGAAGCAACTAATATATAAATGAGAACAGAATAGTCTGTGCACCACCATGCGAATTCTATTCTCTATTCACAACACATTACTACAAAAGAAATCCAGTGAAAAGGTTAAATACGAAGCTGCAACACTGGTGGTTTAATGTTTTCTCCAACATTACCGTGACATGATTACCCGTTATTACATTTTGACACATAATATAGCAAAATTTAAGTGAACGTAGAATCATCCTGATAAATACTGTTTATAATTTTCTGTAATATGTTTGATTAAATCATTTGGTTATATACATGTTGTACCACTGTAGCTGGGAAAAGGGAAGCAATTTTTTAAATATGATTGTAATTAACATTAAAGGAATTTATTGGCCTTGAAATATATCGGCATACATAATGAAATATCCCGAATAATACACAGATGTTTTTCAAATGGTCATTGGAGTATTCCTTGCAAAGAAAGCACCATTTTATCTTCATAATTTTGTTCAGTTGATGATTATCATTTACGTTATCATATCTGCCACAAATGTGACCTTTGCTCGTATCCTTTGGTGTGCCCTGAAGGTTTGCAAGGATGAGGCTTGTTGGCAGACTGGCTTAAGTCACTGATATATTTTGCTGGCTTCTGTTTCCTATTGCGGCGGCCATTTCAATACAGCGCATGGAATAAAGATTGCCACTTGCCATGTGCTGCTGTACCACTTTGTACAGTTGTGTACTTTTTTTTCACAAGATTCTCCAATTACCAGAAAACCATCTGTATGCTTAGTTAGTGCTATTTCATATATGTGCCAGATAGATTCAATCCAATGAATTTGGAAAGAATGCATCAGACAACCTAAAATATTTACAAGAACATCACTGACATGTAAGTGACCTACGCTCACAAACACCCTGGTTTCTGTGTACAGGCTTGCCTGGGCTTTTATGATTGAATACGGCATATTTTGAAGCAATTCCTTGCTGGAATGCATCCAAGTTTAGTTCAAAGCACACCCTGCAAGTCATGCAAATGGATGTGACTTTACTCCATACATCCAACCAGGCAGTGTATCAAAATATGCAAAATAGACATTGGATTTATGTATCTCTACCCATGGAGGTACCCAGGGTGATGGATGATGCTGTTAACGGGGATATTTTTGCGAGCAGAATTTTTTCGCAGATGGAGATAAGACGGAATATTTTCGATGTTGCGCTAAATTTGCAATTGACCATCCCATCATAGTGCTTACTTTCATTATGTTGAAAAACAATTTCGCTTGGGTGGTTTATTTTGCAGTTTCTTATTTGTGAAATTCCGAAATTAAACCGTCACAAAAATTTGAATGTTTCTAAAAATTGCTGTCGGTGTTGCTCAAATAACAAAATTGCCCAATTTGGAACTACAGGAATTTTTTTAGGGTATACGTTTCATATAGAATCCCTTGATTCAAATGAGGTATTACAATTGATTCCGTCATGCGCTGTATGACGTTTGTTTCAGTAGTGCTTGACGGATGATAGCATGACAGTCTACCATTTTTAGGACTCCTGCCCTCTGACCCCATCCTATTTCCAGGGATTGCCTCTTTGTGGTGAACATCCTAGTCCCAAGCCCATATTCGTAGTTATTATGCACACTACCATATCATGGAAGGCTTCTTTTGCCGGATTGGTTTAAAAAGTCCTCATAATGCTTTCTTCATTAAAACATGGCATGGATCTACACACCTCAGTGCCGTGGTACACTGATGACTTTTCTACTATAACTACAGGGGCGGTCCAGGTTTTGAAAATTTCACATTACCGGGTGGGCTGAAAGGCTGCAACTTTCCAAAATGGGCTGATTTTAGGCACGATTTTTGCAGAATTACCGGGGAGCGCGCGCGCCCCCTCCCTGGATTCGTGCCTGTTTAATACTCACAACCAAACGTGTAACACTAGATACTCTGGTTAATTTCCTTGAGTCAGTTGACCCCATTTGGGAAAAAGTGTTGTGAAAAAAACCCGCATGTTTGTGAAGCTTCCTGACCCACATTATATCTGAATTACCTCCAAGGTGATTCTGTTAATGACTATACTGGATGACCAAAGGACTAATGTGCGTGTTTGTGTGTTTTTGAAATTGGATCCTGCTTGGACAGATACCTTCCACCACTTCGACCATAAATATAGTAGTAGTTTCTTTGGTTATATTCTCATTCAGGTTAACTTTTTCATTGATGGAAATTTGACAGGTCCTTTAATTCACACTAGCAAGTGTCTGTCACTTGAGAGTCTATGGCTACTCCACATGCAATAATCGTTTGTCACTAATTGTCTATTGGTCCACCTCCCAAATCTGATTTTTTCAGCGGAGCTAAGAGCGGACAGAGTTTCACAACCATTTTTCCCGTTATCCACAGTTCAGACTATTGTTCATTGTATATTGCAAACCACCTTAATTCTCATGCACACATGAATCAGCTCGTATTTAAAGACACTATCAGGGATTTGAAAAATATTTGAATTTGTCAGGATAGCTTCAATTGAAGGATAAGTCGTAGAATTCTCTCACAAGTTACGCTTTTCCAGCTGAGAATGGCAGAAAAGGAAGAAAACGGCATGTTCCAAGATACTATTCCGCATTCAATTACGTGTTTGTAGTAAGTGTCCGAACCGACAGTGATGACTAAAATTTCCGATTCTTCCTTATTATGTTGGTCTGTTCTTATCATTTGCAGGGTATGTTAGGATACCTGTCTTGTTACATACACAAATCTTATTTTTGATGTTTTTTTCAATTTGCTGATTTAGCAAATCACTGATAGGTCTTTAATGCTGCGACTATCTATATTGCGTGCTGATGTCACTGACTCAAGGAAGGTAAATAATCCAACTATTTTCACTGTTGTTTCCATAAGGTGACACCTTTTCGGATTATACTTTTCTGACACCCTATGATTCGGAACCCTTAACGGACCTTAAACGGAAACTGCACGGTTTATGTGGTTTATTCCGTTAAGGTTTCCGAAGTCATAGGGTGCAGACAAGTATGTCAGAAAAGGGTGTCACCTTATGAAACAACCCTATTTCACATGCCTAGTCAATTCCTGGTTTCCAACAGGCCTGTTCCCACATAGCTCATGGCACACTTTTATGAAATTGAAACATCAAATAAGAGCATGGGCCTAATCGGATCAACTTAGCCATATCTGTGTATTCCTCAAATGGTGTTAACTTTATCTAGGTTTAAACCAGGCTTGATCCTCCATGAATTGGACCTTTTTTCTTTCAACATACTCTGAAAGTGTAAAGTAACAAGTGGAGACAATCCTCACAGAAAGGCCATTCTGATTCATTCCCTGTTGTTGATTGTGATAAACCACTCTGTGCCATGTTTGAATCCCTAAATAACCAAGCCAAATCCCACCAAACCCAAATTGATCAGATTATTTCACATTAAAATGCCAAGGATTAAAGGTAATTAGCACATTTTTTGAAGACGGGCCCCCAAATTTTCAAAAATGTTGAGATTTTTGCACTGTTGCATTGGTCTGGCAAGTAAACTATACCTGTGAATAGGTAAGCTCGAAAATTCTGTGTCCGCAACAGAATGAATTTTGTAATTAGAAAAATAAGATCGAGATCTCCGATGATATTCAACGGCTGCTGAAAACGTCCTTCCAATATGAATATGAAATTAGTTTTGTTTATTGGTTCAAGCGTCAAGTTAGCGGTCATGTTTTCTTAGGTGCACTATTTATCATGCGGATTGTAACCTTTACATTTCCATCTCTGGCCAGGGGTCGGGGGGGAGGGGGAGTAGCATCTGAGATCCCAAAATTCTCATTACAAAAATCGCTTATTTAATGACAAAATTTTGAGTATTCTTTCACATGTATAGTTTCCTAGACAATGACCAACATAACTTTGGCAAAATATCAAATTTGGAAATTGGGGCACTTGTCAAAAAAGTGCTGTTAGTGTTAATTGCTTTAAATGCCCAGAAGATTAAAGTGCCCCAAGTAAAAATGCAAATCCCAAACAATTTTACTGTCACAAATTGACCGAGGTCTGAGTAACCTATCAAAGCTGTACATTTAGATCATACATTAACCTACTTTCCAAAATAACTTGTGCTTTATCACATTATAGATACAATGAATTAATACAGAAATAGAAACTTGAACATGGTTATTTATGTCTAATATACAAATTTGGTAAATATACATGTACTTACCAATAACTGCAGAAAAAATAGTACCGTATTCAAGGCATGTTTATAGCATCCTACAACACTTACAAGATATAGCGAGGCTACCGCACTGAGGGAAAAGTTGTACTTGGCCAATTTTGTTATTCCATTAATTCTGTAGAACCATCTTTGTTGCGCAACCAAATTGATCCTAAGTGTTATTGGTGTACATCCCAACAATCAATAAACATTTGCATGATCCCCATAATGCATCTCGTAGTGTGCCCATTTCCATCCAGGAACTTGTCCTGGAGTTCATGTTTACAAAATATTCTGTTGTTCATTCGCGTCGCCGGACAGTGCCCACAATTACAATACAAAGTACCTTTTCACATGAAGATAATCTTACAGAAATGTAAAAGAATATCATAGGAACAAAAAAAAGTGAGGCACTAATGTTGAAATTACGACAAAAGGTGGCATTTTCGATCATGACCATGCCCTAATTGTCACCTGCCGGACAAATACAGTTCAACTGTGCAACGTCGCAGATAGGTTAAGTTTTGTAGTATTAATATTACGCTCTTAACTGTATGTTTTTAGCTGACCTTGAGGCTGGTACAAGTTCCCGGATGGAAATGGGCACAATACGAGATGCATTAGGGGATCATGCAAATCGTCTATTACGGCTTACTCAAGGCATCTGGACTGTTCCCGGTTATTTCTTTAGGATGGGCACGAACACACATTATTTCGCTGATTACCAATAATACAAACGAACTCGCAGGCGGACGCTGTTTTCGCACCTACCGAGGTCAAAGTTCCATACTAATTAAAATATTACAACTGTGCAGTACTAATGTGTAATCGCCATAGCAATTCCGTAGCAACTACAAACATGCTATAGCCTCGCTCTTTTGGAAGCCATTTTGGAAATCTGCAAAAAACACCGTGCCTGATCACTGCGACGGTAAACTTTCTGAACAAACCACATGCCTGACGATGTTCTTGGATATCTAAGGATCATTTTATATTCGAGAGGCGCCTGGCGAAATCAATGAGAAAGTGCATTTTCCCATGCCGTAAGTTTTAGTTGTAATGGGCTGGGGCGGTAAACATCTAAGCGTCCAGCAGTGAGCTCGTCGATTCAAGATGGACGTCCAACCTCTAGCCTTTTAAAAATGCAATTTTTGTTTTGATAAAAAAATAATCATTAAAACTGAAACTGAATGGGATTGCTTGTTACGTTTTGTCAATGGGAACTGGGAACTTGAACTTGCTCAAGAATGAAAATGACCATTGGCTATGATTGAAACTAAAAACTACTAAAAGGTATTTTATAACAAGAACTTAAATTTGCATTGAAAACAGTATCAAAATATTTTCAAATGCATAACAAACACAGACTGCAGGCCTGTCAAATCTTCACACTAAAAAAATAAATAGACAACTCACCTAGTCAAGTAAATTTAGAGCTGACCTTGAGTAAAGTTACCATACATGTACACATTGAATTATTTTAGTCCATACACCCGAATCTTGTTTTCCATTGCAACCTTAGATGAATTAATGCCATGGACAGGTCTATTAAGAGGGACGTATATAATTCACCGAAATGAACCAAAACAAGCTCAGTGCACCCTTGGATTACATGCCTTATTTGGTTAAAACCGTTATCATCCATTTTATACCATGACGGAATAAAGTCGTGTAATTAATGGGCGCACTGAGCTGTTCGTTGTGTTTGAATATAATAAGCCAAGTAAGGAATGTGTTCATTGACAGTTATCATTCTCTCAGTGGGAAAAGCTTCATATAGGCCAACTCTACAAACAATCTTCAAATTACAAAACATTACTCACCCCTTAATCGTTTCATTAAAAGTTGTTTGAATATAAACTAGTACTTGCCATATTTCTTAGAAACTGGAGTATTTAATTGTGATTTTCTGCTTACCTAGCTACCTGATCATGTAGTAGGGATATGCTTTCACATTATTAAAATTATTTGTTAATTTCTTCAGTTCTTAACATAAAAAAGCTAATTTTGTTGGTAGTAGTTTCAGTGGGCACACCGAGGGCAGTCGTTAAAGAGGGGCAAAATTGCAACGTCATCCCGCCATGGGGGAAAAATTCGCAAGCACGTGATTTGCTCCAGTTAAGACTGAACTTTGCTGAAATGCTCGAGTCACTGCATGGAAATTGTAAATTATATTCATTTTACCCAAACTTAAGAAATTGGTCGAAAATCCCAGAAAGGGATGAAATGAAAATACATATTTTGGTCCATATCGTCCCGGTTTTTCGGAAAGAGGCAACTTGCTGCCCTGACCCCTGGTCGGTACGCCACTGGCTCATTTGTTAGATGCATATGGCACTATACATGCAACACTCTCATCCCTAGAGTGCAAATGCATTTCATGAAATTTTGGTAAAATATCCATATTAGCTTGACAAAGAGGGGAAGGAATTCAATGCTCCAGTTATTATTATACTTATTGTAAAAGGTATATTTTGCTTTGCATAATTATATAAGCTTGTTTTCCTCACATTTCAATTTATTTTGCAAGACACTGGCCTGGAATCAGACACATTTACCAATTTCCACTGAAAAAAAAATAGGTTTTAAACGGATTTGTATGGCACCTCTAGTCTACAGGACCCATTTCAACGACGTATAAAATCTGATACATATATACAACAAACTAATAGTAATACAAAATCAATACAAAGTGTAAAAATCATTTTTTTAAGGTGCATTATTTCACTTTTACTCGGAAAAAGCGTAAGTTCATAATCAAATCGTACTGCTCAATAATCAACTAAGTGGCATAAAACATGTGCATCCACAATGGCCTCTTCTAATATGATAAAATTTATAAAAGTTGGCCATCAATATTTCCTCTTTACGTTTTGGGAATCCTCAAACCTCCATATGACTTCACCCTGAATCATGGACACTTCAAAATCAAAGTATGTATTAAATAGGGCGTATCTGTTGCCACTGCTATGATCAAGTGCCATAAAAAGATTATCAAAGCATCCAAAACTACTCCAGTCTTCCAAAATATGATCTTTGATATAGGCAGCAGATTGTGAATAGGTCTGATATCATTTGATGATATATGTGAATATGAAGAACTTGAAGCCACACAAAGGCAACACTTTAAAATATGATTTAAGGATTATAAATTAATGGACGCGTTAACAACATTATATTTGCATATATGTTCTTATTTTATCATTACTAAATTACAAGGTCACACACAAATGCACAGTATATTGGATGGAGTGCTATGTATAAAGTATGTCCTTAGAAAAATGCTCCAGTGGTCACTTATTTGTCTATTTTTCATAAAATGTAAAATAGCAATTAACAGAACCCCTTATAAATTGGCACCAAATGTTTTTAGAAACTGACCTTTTTCTCTGTTTATATCACCACAGTTTTTAAGTGCCAGCAGTAACCCTTATTCAATGTTAATGAACTTATTAATCCAAGTTCCCTTTTTGCTTTTCTTGGATTCAGTCCATCCCATGCTGAATATATATATATACAAATGGTCACAGTGTGAATAGTCTACATGGTTACCATGCTATAAATAATGTTAATAGTACAATTGTCTTACCAATGACCACTAGAGCATAATTTTGAGGACACACTTTTTACTTAAACAATCAAGGTGATAGAAGTGAACTTCATAAGAAATATAAACTTGATCCTGTAAAGCCATGAAAATAAATTAGTTATTGATAACCAAAGGCTCACATAAATTTATCAAGACCTTTTTGGAAAGAATTTTGTATTGTGCCACCACCCTATGAATTGGCAGCCTCAACGGAATAAACTGCATGTTGAAGGATGTGGTGGCAAAATACTGAATTCATCCCGATTTTTCTTAAAGATTAACAAAATATATATTTCGAAGTGAAGGCACAAGGAATAAAATATAAAATATATGAATACTGAACTGTTTTTATTCACTCGAAAAAGCAACTTTTCTTCTACAAGAACATTGTTTTTCCCTCTGTTTTGATTGATTCAAACATTTTGGACCAAATTTAAAACAAATTTGCTATTTTGGCTTCAGATTGAGGAAATTTGACTAAATTTTACACAATTTTTAGAAAATTTTGGCCTCTGATTGAGAAAATTTGACTAATTTTCCAACAAATTTGAGAAAATTTGGAAAAAACACATGACCCATTGCTATACCAAAATGGTATGAAAAAGGCATCACTGATATACCAGAAGGCTGGAAATGAGATGTTTGCAGCATGGTCATTTGTGTTGAATACCACCTGGTAGAATGTTTTCTATTTACAGGCCTGCTGCATGCATCAGTGGGGTGAGAGTATATGAATATATATCCTTAGAGTGCCGTGAGACTTGATATTATAATCTAGATTACTTGTTGTATAATTAAAATATATGTTCTGGTTTATTTTTTTTCACACACATCTACAGATATCCTTGTAATATAAGACACTTTTAGTCTAGACTCAAGTGAAATGTTGGCTTTCTCACAAAATCTTAATTTACAGATGTTGGTAACCAAAAAAAGAGCTATACAGTATAGATTACATCTTGTGAAATTTCACTTCTAACACGATATTCTGCCAGAGGGGGTAGGCTCTGAAACCTTGGATTAACTAAATTAGCATCATCATTACGGTCATCTTCACTCCTTTCTTGATCATGTTTTCTGTGCTTGTGTTTATGCTTATGTTTCTTCTTCTTCTTTTTCTTGTGTTTTTTCTTTACATCTCCATCCTTATCCACATTATCTTCATCTTCTCCTCTACCAGTCTCCGATGTCTCCAATTCCTGATGCTGAAGAGATTTATCTTTCACCATCGGTGTTTCACTGTTATCGGTTTCTTCAGACTTACCGTATCCATCGTCGATGGTGTATGGAGCGATTTGGCCTTGTGCATTGGGTGTGACCTTGTTGCTTGTTACATTGGTTGGGCGCTTACGTATAGGGCTTACTGCGCTCAGTATTTTTGTGGGAGACCTCTGTCCTAGAAATAAAATAAAAAATTGATTAAAATAGATTGCAGTGTATGATAACATGCCTAGAGGTCACGGGTTCGTGCCTAGAAGTCATGGGTTCATGCCTAGAGGTCGTGGGTTCATGCCTAGAGGTCGTGGGTTCATGAAGCTTTAGGTGTAGGCAATTAATATTGCCATACAATAAAGAAATATGCCCAGACACCCACCTCATCAATTCTACATCTAAATGTACTGGTAAAGATGTTAATGATTGGATATTTTTAGTTTCCCATGCATAAATGACAAAAATCAATGTATGCATGCTCAGTTTGACAACAAATTCTGTAACAGTTGTGTAACAGGCGAGGGGTTTGAAATGGGTCGGACCTGGAACTACCAGAAAAGTGGGACAATGAAAACCAGAACGGGTGGAAGGAAAGAGAAGGAGATAGTGAAGGAGGGACATCAAAAGGAAAAGAAAGATGAAAGAGGGGAGGTTTATAGTCCATTTTGAAGGCTCTTCCTTCATGGGTAAATAACACAAATTACATGAATGGTGGTGAGATGAGATGGATCTGTATGACTGAGGATAAAGGTCAATAAATAACATATATATACGATACACTTTCACAATATTATCTTTGCATGTTTTCTAACAACAATTTGCTTGATTTTTTCAGTCAGGATTAATCTGGTTAAAACTGTCACATGCAAATTATTAGTACAAACCAGACCCACCTTGTTAGTAGATTATCTAGTGTAATGTGTTACACAAATTGCTATTCCAATATCCCCTCAGACAGATAAATGAACACATGCACCCACGTGAGATTATTAATGCACGACATGCTTATAATGGCAAACAGAATACCATGAACAAAGGTAACTACATGAAATACGTGCACATTATGACCAGATGTGCCATATAAAAATGGAGCCCTTTACTTCAAAGACACAATAATTACATTGGATCACCGGCCAAAATGACGATGGTCCAACGTCAATTGTTTCAAGATTATGACATGAAAAACACTAGCAATGACTGCCATGAAGCATATGGGTTTACAACTTAGTATGAGTTCTTGAAATGCTGAGGATTGAATTAAATTAATGTAAAAATGAACATGGCAATAATGGTTTTTAGCAATGAAGGAATAATAGCAAATTAATTATGCAATTTGTTTGAATAATCATCCAAATTTTCAAAGACCTCTGGATAAATCCAGAGAGTGTATTGAGTTAATCCCACAATGCACCAGTTTTAGGAAATTTACCAATAAGGTCATGTGATCCCAGTGGCACATCGGCCTTCCCACTCTGAGGGGGCAAATTTCCCAGTTTGGAAAATTTTCCCCTCTCAGGGGGGTCAAAAAGGCCAATTTTCCCCGGGCAGAGGGCTAAAACGGCTCTGATGTAGGCATGATTTGTGCAAATTTTTTCCGGTGAAAGTCGTTCGGGGGGGGGGGGGGACCCCACGTTGACCCCTTCTGCCCCTCCCACCTCTGTTACGCCACTGTGTGATCCATGATCATGCTAAAAAATGACCTCAGAGTACTGCAACATGCTTAGTCAGTTACTGGTAAAAGCACATTGCAATCATTCGGGGATTGATTCCCAAAAGACCCTCTAGGATAAATCTCAAGACCTACTCAGGCAGATAAGTCAAAGCTTGCATTCTTCTTGCAATCATTGACATGACAGTGAACATCTCCACGGAGAGTCCAACCATCACAGATACCTCATACCAAGCAATGTAATATCACTCAAATGCTTTCGGTATCTAATTAATATTAAGGTATAGTTCATTGCAATTTGTACTGGAAATTATTTTAAAATGCACTCCACTAATTGGATTTTTAATCCATATTAGCCTTGAAATGTGATGCACCACTGCATGCGTATCACAACCAATCAATATAACCGTCGTACAGATGCGCGATGAAAAATATATGTATAGGCACGTACGTTATGAAGAGTCGTAGTACAGAATATTTCCTGTATTAAAACACTTAAAGCATTCAATGCACACACAGACATGTACATAATGATTGATCTCATCACCATCAGACACCATGGCACTAAACACTAGGTGATATACCAAGCTTGCTCTAATAATACCGAGCCTTAGTTTAGCTTGCATGCAAAATTGTGTTGTAAAATAATTTTGTCAAAGCAATGGTCGATATTTTAATTATTCCAACTGATTGAAGAAATGTATTTTTTCCCTTCACTTTATGTCATTAGTGATTACTAATGTGGGTGCATATTTGCATGTCAGCGTGTCATTCAGACACAATCATGCAAATAGTTACCCCATTTAGGCCTAGAATTATATCTACTCTTCATTATTACAGATTGGGTTATGACAATAAACCTTATAATCCTATCACCTAAACCAACACCAAATTTCACTTATTAATGCACATCAAATACAGAAAACCAAACCAGAAAATAATGGTTTTATTTTTTTTGATCATTCATGTCATATCCAGCAAACAGAGACCAGTGATACAATTATTTGAAGGAAATATGTCAAGATTTTTGTCAAGCTCAGTTTGACTTACATTCATAAAATATATGTACATACATCACAAATTCCCGAAAAAATAATACAATTTGATGTAACAAAATAGAGGCATTTTAATTTTTGCTTTTTTGACATACGAAGAAAACGGGCGGATTTTTTCGCCACGGCTTCATTGATCAAAAGCGCCCAATTTTGCTCCTCTCGTGACAGTCAAAGTGATGACAAAAACATCGTGTTGACTCGAATTGTTATTGCTGACACCCTGTTAATATTGATGGATTAATGAAGTAGTAAAAGTAATAATTTATAAAATTTGAAAAAAAAAGTTAAGAAAGACATATTTGTTTCATTCGTTGTGTTTAATTATTATTGAAGTAGCAACACTGCGACCTATGATGGTCCCAACGACGTAAATTATGGATGGTCATCCTTTGCGTCACCATTGCACTGCGATGTGATTTGTCGGAATCGTTTTCGAGTAAGCTATTGGCCGGGAGGGAAAATTAAAAAGGGCAAAATACTCAACAAATGTGACAATTTTCTAACTTATTTGTTTATATGTAATCTACGTACTTAAGCTTTCCCGCCATCCAAATTTTCCCCAAAATATTCAAGAATCGGACATATTTTACTTTAAGCAACAGACAGCCCTCTTATAAGACATGTATTTTAGTATCAAAAATAACACCTTTATTCTCATTCTTTAGATTTATATTCTTGGCAAACTGTAAACCAAATTCCCAATCATGACCTAAATAAGACAAGGCGGTTTTCGAACACAAAGGTCCCCCGCACTTTTCTTTCTGTCCGATAGTTATAGTTAAATGGAGGGAAATATAATTTCAAGATCAAACGGGAGAATTGTGATGGAAGGTAACGTGGTTCTCAAACCACTGAACTGCTGCCATAGCAGTTGCAATTTGACGCGTATCAAAGTTGACTAACATTGACCATACAACTATTTTGAGTTATTTGACCTTAGATGACCCTACTTGACCTGAAATGACCTTAACAATTTTCGGTTTAGAAATGTGACCACATCCACAGTTTTCATACCCCCTACCACAATGTTGGTTAGTTGTTTAGTTGACCTTGAATACCCCCACGCGTTGAATTGTTTGAGGTTGGAAATTTTTTTGAATGAAATGATCTTCATAATTTCGGCAATGAATGCATATTACACCCATCAGTTTCATGACCATACTCCAATGTGTATGGAGTTGCCCTTGGTGGGGACCCCCACATGACCTTGAAATGACCCTATCAAAATTTTTTTTAGCACTGAATGTTGACCACACCCACCAAAGTTCATCATCCTACCACATTACTTAGTGATTTGACCTTGGATGACCCACATGACCTTGAAATGAACCTTCCTCAATTTTTTGGCATGAATGTTGACCACACCCACCAAGTTTCAATCCTATTCACTTTCCTACGTAGTGGTTTTTGACCTTGAATTGACCCGCAGGACCTTGTGAAATGACCTTCAAATTGTCGGCACGGAATGTTGACCACAACCACCAAGTTAATCATCCTACCCACATTGACAAGGGTTATTAGAAATATTATTCTTACCATTGACCGTGATATGACCCCAGACATGACCTTGAAAAAACCTTCAAATTTTTTGGCCATTGACCATGTGGACCACACCCACCAAGTTTCATCATCCTACCACAATTGACAAGAGTTATAGCAATTTAATTCCATTTGACCTTGAATGAACCCAATGACCTTGAAATGATCTTCAAATTTTCGCAGGAATGTTGACCACAACCACAAGTTTCATTATCCTACCACTATTGACAGGGTTTTTTATAGCAATATTTATCCCATTTGACCTTCTTTGATCTTTAATGACCCCACATGACCTTGAAAATAGGACCTCAAATTTTTCGGCACAGAATGTTGGACCACACCCACCAAGTTTCATCATCCATGGGTCACAATTGGCAGGCGTTATAGCCATTTATTTAATCCCATTTTTGACCGCCATTTGACCTTGACCCATGCACATGCCCCACCTCCGAACTCATCCACCGTCTACTTGGGTGACATCGATGGTCATGCGAAGATGGGCACCCACACTTGCTTATATAAAAGGATATCGTGTTTACAAGGCTTCTTATACAATATATCCTATTTTTGACCAACTTTGAGCCTATTTTTGACCATATTTGACCTGTGACCGATTCACATGACCCCCACTGTAATCCCAGACAAGCCGACTTGATTTTTTTTTTCTTGTGATGCACTCATAGTTGCAAAGATGGAACCCCACCCACACTGCTTAGATCCAGAGATATTGCTTGGGACACACAAACGCACGGACGCAGGGCGGGCATTTCTATAGTCCCCCTTTTCCAACTAAAGTTGGCGGGGGGGGGGGGGGTCTGGGACCAACAAAAACAGAAACTACCATCACCAGTTTAAACAACATAACTTTGAAAGCAACACATATACTGTTCACACTCTTAACAGAGACACCAACATGTATAACATAGTTTGCTGAGAAAACCTATAACCTAAAATAAGTTTAGACAGTGCATATATATATCATTCTCTATCATTAATTGAGAATGGGCAGGGACACATATTCTAATATACTCGCAAAGTTCATACTTAAAGAAAGAAAGGAAAATGTTTTCATTTTGAAATACTGGTACTCCATGTTGGAAACTTACATACGGAGCAAAAATTTAACTCATATTACTATATTAAGTATTCTTATAGCTTAGGGACCAGGTATTGAAATTGAATCATGAAACAAGCTTGGAAAAGTACCATCCAATCTGGGCAAATTTTGACATCTTTGAAAAAGCAAAAGTGCAGTGAATAAAGGTGGAATTTTATAAAAAAAAAATGGCCTCATATGGGGACGTGTATCAATTTACAGGCGCGCGGATCTAGGGAGGGGGGCGGACGGGGGCGCGCGCCCCCCTACCGGTTATTCTGCAAAAATATGCAAAATCAGCCAATTTTGGACCAAGTTTAGCTTTTCAGCTCCCTGCGTAATTTTTGACGTTTTTCAAATCATGGTCGCCCCGTGCAATAAGCCATTTCCGTAATTTTAGCCATTCTGGGATTGCCTTGAGATGCACGGACAGTACAGCACGTGCATAAAATCTTGCCTAAATTTGTTTCACTTGTGTTTAAAGCTAAATTTTTATGGTTAAGCACAGGGTCAAGGGATGGTGAAAGCTGAAATTAGGGAAGTGTTAATGTTTGAAATCCAGCTGAAGTTTAACAGGCAAATCATTTTGTTAACAGCCTTAAAATGTTGCAATTGAACAATGAAAGAATGAAAAAGAAGAAAAAGATGGAGCTATAGGTGATTGGACATGTTTAAAATGCCAGAAATGAGGGCAGTTCAAGAAGCAATTGTCACACAAATCAGTTCTGTAGCAGACAACTTGCAAGCATAACAGGGGTTATAAAGCCTTCACCATTTGGGTACTAAATTGGTGACAAAATTGTTCAGAGTCAGAGTTCTGGTGCTGTACCAATGATAATGATTTTTGTCATTTAATTTCTTCGGGTAACATCAGGTTTGTTACATTGCCAAAAAACTCTGAACAATTAAAATACTAACATCTATTCACATGTGTATATCCCCAGCATGACCCGTCACATTTAAAGACTAGCAAGACTTATAGGTGCAACCAGAGATTTCAACAATATCAAGGTGTTCCCTAAAACAATCAAAAGCCATGATTTTTACACTGATGTAAGCTTTCCATCAAATCACTGAAAGAATCAAGCAGATATTTTTTCTTTTATACAAAAAGTGAAATTCTAATTTTGTATCTCGTAGCAAACACTAAATTCAGACTGTTTTATATGAATGAAATGTGAGCCAAAAAAAATCTTGTTTGTTAACTTTAAGACATTCCTGTAGCCAAAACAAGGTAGAAATCTATTGATTTTCTAGTTATATAATGAAATTCACTTAAAATGACATATGGATGCATCAAAATCTCTCACTTGCACCTTTAAAGCCCAATAGTAGCACTTTTTTAAATAAAGAGGGTCCCAGTTTTAATTTTTTTGGATTTTTACAGTTCGCATTGGTAATGGTCTAGTAAAACTATTGTTATAAAAGTGATTTTGTAATTAGACCACAAATCCCAAATGTAATTAACAGTCAGAAGCTGTTGAATTTTTATCAAGGATCTACAATCTTTTTGCAACACATAGAGATTACCTCCACGAGGTTTAGTTACTTGTCAATTACCAAGCAACTGTGCAAAAATTTATATTTTTTCTTCGAAATTGGGCGTTATCTTTCAAAAAGTGCCTATTATTGCTAAAAAGCATATTAGCACATTTTTTGAAGAAGCGCCCCAATTTTCAAAATTTGATATTTTTGCACAGCTAATGTCGGGTAATCGTCTAGAAAACTACACCTGCGAAGGAGAATGCTCAAAATGCGTATTATCATAAAATGAGGATTTTTGTGATTAGAATTGGATCCTAGATGTACTTAACGGCAAGCTGGAAATGCTAAGGGTATTGCCCGTCCATGATGAAATAGTGCCACCTCGAGGAAAAAACCTCTAACTTGATTGCCCCCTTTGAAAAACAATTTTAAAACAACCTATGGATGAGCATAGACACATTACATGCGCTATTCCCGGCTATTTACATTGGGAAGGCCGTTTCCAGCAGCCGTTTTGAATATTATCGGGAGCACGATAATAATATACTAATTAACATAAATTCCTTTGTTGTGAGACCAGACATTTTTCGAGCTTTAACCATTCACAGGTAAGTTTACTAGCCAGTTAAGTTACCAATGCAACCGTTTAAAAATCTCAATTTTTTTGAAAATTGGGGGGCGCTCTTCACAAAAAATGTGCTCATATGCTTTAACCAAAAACAACGTTCAACAGCTACTACGTCTTATGTCAGTTGGGAGAAAATATTATAAAGTTGGAGTCAAGGAACTTATGGACATAGACTGTCTTAGGACATTTTTATTGAGTGATGCTGAAGTGAGGGTTTGGATCAAGCCTTCAAACCAACTTTATGGATTTTTCTTGTCTTAGGTGAAGGCAAAAGATGAAAGAAAACCTGCAGCCTAGTGATGGTGCCAGAGTGGGGAGGTGGAGGGAAGGGGACATTTTCTCAATTGGGCTGAGTTTTCCTCCTGAGGAAAAAATGGCAGTAAAAAAATATTCCAAAATTCCACTGCTGGGACAAAACTTGTCATGTTTGCAAAATTTTGAATTTCCCCACCCCATTCACTTTAATCCTCCTTGTTTCCCCTAGAGTTGTTTTTGCTGTACCACCACTATCTGTAGGGCTTAATACACCGTTGTCCTTGCATGCACAGCCGCCCATGCTCCCCAAGCGGTGCATTACCACCTATTCCTTATTTGGGTCAGTTCGTCAAATAAATTGTCTGTCAATTTTTGCACACTATCTGTATTATAACTGTTTATTTTTCGTATACCACAAATTCCAATGAACTACATCTCTCTCTTTCATGTGAGACTGTTCCAATCCTTACAAACCATCCTTTGGAAGGGGTACAAATATATTTGGATGAGGGCAAGTACAACATTCAACACATCAATATGCTCAACTTGACAGATGTACGGTATATGTAACAATCATGGGAAGCGAGTCCAAACTCATCAATATTTATTTTGACTTTTGCTTCAAACTCTATTCAGATTGAGCACCTGGGCTTGGTCCAGGCTGGGGTTCACAAAACCACTAAGATGTATCTTAGGCTGATTTACGCACTATACAGGCCTTAATGATGCATGGACATGCTACACTGCACTTTTAAACTATAAGACCCATCTTAGTGAGTTCAGACCCAGCCCAGGGTTGGGAGCAAATAAAGCACAATTTTGTCAATTATTGAAGAGTACAAAACAAAACAATCTGTACACTCTTTGCTCAATCATTATTAGTTACATGCAACTATTTTCCTTGATCATGTTACATATACAAACATAGGGAGTTCCAATGGCTGACTCAGAGATTTTGAAATATAACTTTGTTTATTATCTAAAATACTAAATTCCAAAGATGGATCAGATTTTTGTTTTGATGCAGTAACGTATAGATAGTATAGAGTACCATAGGATACTATGCATTAAAATTCGGGATCCAGAATTTTAAAACAAAATTGTTATTTTCCTTGTAAGGATATCGATTTGAGCATATCTATTCACACAGTGATTAGTAGTGGACAAGCACCTGTATAACAGTATATGCAAAAACACATTTGTTAGAAACTTGAGGGGCATCTTTGGTAATCTCCGAGTCAGCCTTTAATATCTACCACAGTATTTTTAGAAACGCAAGACCGATGAACATGGTAGCAGCACACAACGTAGGTGTGTATGTGTAGGTAGGTGTGGGTGATGAGGTTGTATGTGACACATCAGTGATTGATTGGTCCAGGGCTGTCCAAAGATCTCTATAATTTGACCAAAGTGACTTCATGTAAGGGAGATGCAAACGCACTCTTATTGACTGATTCATACTTCAATCCAAGAAAATTGTGGAGGTGTTACTCACATTTTAGTGACGTTTTGCTGCTTCCGCAGATTGGCAACCCAATCCACCCATCACAGCTCCTTTTAGGTTCCAGAAGTTGCCATTGGGGCGTGGTGATGAGTTTGATTTAAACAAATGATGTAACCTTTTGTAGGCCCTCTTGTCCTTGTTAGAGTCTGTTTTTCTCTCCTACGTTCCAAATGGCTTTCCTTTTAGCCACCTGAAACTTGTCCACTTTGCTTTCTCTGAGGAAGCTACTAGAGTAGCAGTGAAACATCACTAAAAATGCAAGTACACCTTCATCAGTTTCTGGATTTGACAGTATGAATCAATCAACTATACAGCTAATCCAAAATTTTTGGAAAATTGGGGCGCTCCTTCAAAAAAATGTGCTGTATTGCTTAAAGAGACAGCAATAGAAGTTTACTTCTCTCCTTTAGAGCAATTTTGCAGCATTCATTCATTGACAACCTTATTGCCTTATCAGCAAATTAAATATTACAACAATTATACAAGCAGCATACATATTTGTACATCATTAAGAATACCTTTAATGAGGGATCGACTTAGTGACGAACTATGCTCTCGGTTCTCATTGTCTCATTTCCTGCTGTATGTCCAGAAAAAAGTTGGAAAGCAGACAAAAACAATTGACTGTAAACACAAGCTAGACAATTAAAAGGTGTAGTTTACATATAGATGTTGACAGAAATAGAAAAAAATCAGAACTAAGAGTCCAAGACCCTTATCAAATCAAAATGAATTATCATGCATCACTTTTAAGACTGTTTTAACATAATCTGAAAGTATTAGCAGCAAGTTACAATAATATAATGAGACTGAACAGAATGAGGAGAGAGTGTTGAGCACATTTTCTAATTTTGAGAGATTTTTGCACCATAATTAAGAAGAATCAAAGACACCAATAGAAATTACTATCTCCTGTTCAAAAATAAAGTAGAATTTTCAAAATAAGAGATTATTTTAACTCTCAAAAAGGATACGAATGGTATTTTTAACTCTTAACTCATCTGGCAACATTGTTCTTACATTGTTAGAGTTAGTCTGCTGATAATATTTAAAGCAATAACAGGACATTTTTTGAAGAGCGCCCCCAATTTTCAAAATTGATATTTTTGCACAGTTATGTTGGTAATTGTCTAGGAAACTACACCTGCGAACGAGAATGCTCAAAACTGTATTTATCATAAAACAAGCGATTTTGAAATTAGAATTGGGATCCCAGATTGTACTTAACGGCAGAGCTGGAAATGCTAAGTTTATGTTCGTCCATGATGAAATAGTGCCGCCTCAAGAAAATGACCTCTAACTTGACTTGCCTGAACCAATAAAACAACTAATGGATGAGCGTAAACACGTACAAGGCACTATTTCCTGGCTATTTCATATTGGAAGGCCATTTCCAGCGGCCGTTGAATTATTATCAGAGATCTCCGATATTAATTATTCTAATTACAAAATTCCTTCCTTTGCGACACAGACATTTTCGAGCTTAACCATTCACACTAGTTTACTAGCCAGTTACCAATGCAACCGTGTAAAAGTCTCACATTTTTTGAAAAATTGGGGGCGCTCTTAAAAAAAATGTGCTATTATTGATTTAACACACTAGATGTGGAGCCAGAATTTTACCATAGTGACATGCATACATGCTATTCATGGTCCACCAAGTTTCATAGTGGGTGAGCAGTTGCCAATGGCAACCAAACCAATTGTGAATATACTTACCATACACAATTTGTCACCCCTCACTATTAACATCATTAATTTAGAAATGGCAGAAAATAACCCTTCCAGTGGAATTGATTCTTCAACTCCAATTTGGTAATGAACAAAGTATAGTATTTTTATGGTGATAACATTGTGTAAATTACTTAATGTCAATCGGAAGACAAATATGGCTAATATAATTTGATTGTTTTGTTTTCTCATTTTGTTTTGTTGTGAGGTTTTTAATTCTTTGTCAAATTTCTTTCATACTCAAATCAGAAATGCATTTGACTATTCACCAATTGGGGCAATAGAAACAGAGTCATTACAATCACCACTATATCTGTAATATTGCATTTCTTTGAGCATCTTAGAAAAAGAGCTGTCAATTGGTGAATGTTCTACTTCATTTTTCATCATGTCCTATTACAATATGGACAAAACATGTCAGCTGCATTTTGATTTTAAGCAATTTAAAGAAGTGCCCATCTTTGTATCTGCTACATAAAATTTAGCAAAGACCCATATTTTTTTTTTTTTTTTTTTTTTCTTAACGGCAGAGCTGGAAATGCTAAGTTTATGTTCGTCCATGATGAAATAGTGCCGCCTCAAGAAAATGACCTCTAACTTGACTTGCCTGAACCAATAAAACAACTAATGGATGAGCGTAAACACATACAAGGCACTATTTCCTGGCTATTTCATATTGGAAGGCCATTTCCAGCGGCCGTTGAATTATTATCAGAGATCTCCGATATTAATTATTCTAATTACAAAATTCCTTCCTTTGCGACACATAGACATTTTCGAGCTTAACCATTCACACTAGTTTACTAGCCAGTTACCAATGCAACCGTGTAAAAGTCTCACATTTTTTGAAAAATTGGGGGCGCTCTTAAAAAAAAAATGTGCTATTATTGATTTAACACACTAGATGTGGAGCCAGAATTTTACCATAGTGACATGCATACATGCTATTCATGGTCCACCAAGTTTCATAGTGGGTGAGCAGTTGCCAATGGCAACCAAACCAATTGTGAATATACTTACCATACACAATTTGTCACCCCTCACTATTAACATCATTAATTTAGAAATGGCAGAAAATAACCCTTCCAGTGGAATTGATTCTTCAACTCCAATTTGGTAATGAACAAAGTATAGTATTTTTATGGTGATAACATTGTGTAAATTACTTAAAGGTGCAACGAGAGATTTTGAGGCACCCAAATATTGTGTCATAATAGTAATTTCATATAGTTTAGACACTCAGTAGATTTCTTACCTAGTATTTGGCTACAGAAATGTCTTAAAAGAGAGAAAAAAAGGTGATTTTGATTTGCTTATATTTCAATATAAAACATAGGCTGAATTTCGTATTTGCTCCTATACGAAATTAGAAATTTCGCAGTTTTTGTACCAAAGAAACATTTCTCAGCTTAATCCTTTCAGATGGGGATATTATTGATGGAAAGCTTTACATCAAGCCAAAAATCAGTACTTTTGATTTTTGGGGGGCACCTGATATGTGAAATCTCTCGTAGCACCTTTAATGTCAATCGGAAGACAAATATGGCTAATATAATTTGATCGTTTTGTTTTCTCATTTTGTTTTGTTGTGAGGTTTTTAATTCTTTGTCAAATTTCTTTCATACTCAAATCAGAAATGCATTTGACTATTCACCAATTGGGGCAATAGAAGCAGAGTCATTACAATCACCACTATATCTGTAATATTGCATTTCTTTGAGCATCTTAGAAAAAGAGCTGTCAATTGGTGAATGTTCTACTTCATTTTTCATCATGTCCTATTACAATATGGACAAAACATGTCAGCTGCATTTTGATTTTAAGCAATTTAAAGAAGTGCCCATCTTTGTATCTGCTACATAAAATTTAGCAAAGACCCATATTACAGGTGTGTGTGTGTGTGCGTGTGTATGTGTATGTGTGTGTGTTATTTCCCAGGTGTTATTTACTATTGGAATAAGGAATCCCCCAGGCCAAGTTGGGGAAAAAACTACAAATACACCTATTTCAAAATTGAAAGATACTTTGAGCTGTAGGTGCCTACCAAGCAGGGATACCTCTTTCCTTTGAATCAGAAATAGTGTAGTTGCAACATGTGCAATAATTGCAATGCATGTGTGGTATGTAGTGCTTACAGATCTGAGCATATAAAAGGAATACTTTTAAGTGCACATCAACACAACTAAATAATATTTGCATATTTAGTACTGATCAAAGTATAGAGTAAATTATTTGCTGTGGATTGCAGATCACAACAAATTTAAATGATAAAACTTTCAATTGCCAAGGGCATTAAATTGTAATCCTTGTCCAGTTGCTAAGGCAACAGAATAATATCTTATGCTCTAATGCACACACACACACATGTACACAAAATTCACAATTCTTTAACACAAAAAATTACATCTGGGAAAACTGTTTTGAAAAGTACATACTGAAACTGCAATGTAATATCTTTATGACAAATATCAAGGTTTGCATTCATTTACTGTCATTGGTTCTAAGCTTGGCCTTTGGACTTCTCCAGAATGAATACATGCATGTTGTCACACAAACCAATTTATCATTTGCTGGCAGGTTCTCATTATCTGCATATTAAGGTGGTTTATGTCATGGCCTTTTTTGTGTGTATGGGTTGATATGTTCTTTCATGTGTGGGTTAAAGATAATCTTGAAAGAAGCTCATTTCTAAAAACTTTTTTTTATAGTCTGTTTTCCTCGTAATGAAATGCTTGTATATGCCCAGTAGATCACAGTCCAGGCATTGTGAATGAACATAGAAATTCTGAAATTGCTGCACATAAAATATAATCTGTAGGTAAGGTTATGAGTACATAGAGATGACTCATACGATATGAAAACCTTTTAAGGTAAATTACATGTTATCACGATCATGATATTTCCCTTTAAATTGTTTATAGCATATGCCGTACCCATCTCCAAAAGATAAATTACCTGTAATGCATTGAACATTAAATGTCACCCATTGTGAATATTACTATCATCCAAAAATACAAATGCAAATAAAAGCTGCAGTCAGGTCCGGTTTCCTTGGAGGGCCTGCTACTGGTATCCTGGTAACCAGTACTACCTGTCCCAGGGCCGAGTTGACGGTGGATAAACTGTCACCCCCATCTGGTTTCTAAGGAAATCTGATGAGGAGGGTAGCTGGTTACCCTGGTAGAATGAAAAAGAAGATCTACAAGGGCGTCAGCTCTGGAGAGCTAATGGCGGCCATCCAGCACATGCTGCCTTGCATGGTGGATACGTGGTTGGCCAAAGGCTAAGCCCACCGCCGAAAACTGTGGATTGGCGTCAGGAAGGGCATCCGGCCAATTTTCTTTTGCTCCAATAAATCCTCCACAGCAGGGTTGCGGAATGCGAGGTGAACCCGGCCACCTCCGTCTAGTGGGGACAAAACTGGATTTAAAACTTTGGTTTAACTAACTAATAAAAACAGATTGCCAAGTGCAAAAAAAGATTCTCCTATTATTACGGGATGATAAGTTTACATTGTATCAAACAACTCAAATTTGGGCAGAATGGCCAGAATAAACATACTCCAAATAGAAGATAAGACCATTGCATTCCAAAACAGGGTAGGAAAAAGTTGCAATATAATAGTGATATGATTGAAGTAGGTGAATTCAGGGTGCACCATGCCACTTTTTGGCACTTGCTAATATAAGTAACTTCAATGAGGAAATTGGCCGATTGAATGCAGCCTCAAGTTAGATGCGAGGTTTGAAGATGCTCTCCTACTGGTTCGGTTTGTTGTTTGACAGGAAGTCAAATGTTGACTCGTTCAGAGGGTGTTCCATTCTTCTTCCTAGTGCTGTTATCTCCAATGCCAGAAAGTTGAATCTGAAGTCTTGACATGACAGGGTGTTCCACAAAAAATATAAATGGTACAACATTTATTGGAAGATAGATGTATGGATAAGATTGGAATAGAATAGAAAAGGGACCTGAGATGGTCAAGCAAGTGGAAAATGTGCCCATCAGCATTCAGTCAAAATGCTTGTTGCTCTGGTTACAATGTTGCTACCACACCAATTATGATGGAAACTAAAAATAAATGTGTAAAAATAAAGAAATATAAGGAATTTCTTCTGTAGGTACTGGAATAACTAAAGTGCTGTCGACTTAACGCATCCCGCCAAACACAATCATGAACACTGCGCGGGGTGAGTGCTAATTTCGCCCATCAAGAGTGGGTTGATAACAAATCAAACAAAGGTACACTCCTGTACAAGGGAGATAGGCGAGTGTTGCAATGTGTTGACATACTGTGTTGTAATCATACAAATTGATAATGATATTTATTTACAAAAAACAAACACAATGAATCTATTGGATTGCACTAAATGATATTTGTTACCAGTAACTTTGGGAACACCCTGGTACTTCTTTTTGGAAAAAAAAATTACAACGCTCCCAGAACGCATTGTGCCGTCTGCCATTGCGGTTTTGTAACAAGGGGACAGAAACATGAAACATTTGACGACTGAATGACCTTGATCATGGATACCTTATTTTGATTTTTTACACAAAAAATTAAAAAAGTTAAAAAACTTAAAAAAAGCAATAAAATATGCAAATGAGTTAATTACTGTGCTAATGAATATGCAAAATAATGTTCCAAATGGTAGGGTTTAACATGTAATGGACTGTACCAACTATAAAGTTAACCAGCCAGGGGTACAGGAGTAAATGCAGGATTACATTCTACCACGACACACGAAACATGCTGCGCGCACAAACACGCATGTACACACACCAACCAAAATATCCGTATGTGCCGAAATGCAAGCCGAATCGACAAAAAATGGCATACACTTAATACATGCTTCAAAGAGACACTGGCCATGTTTTGAAAATTGTGCGACCTCTAGATTTTCAAACAGTTATATTTGACATGGTTATAAAGCTTTTTATACATTAGTCTTCACCTGAAATTATTAAAAGTGATTCAGAGATTTCGAAAATATAATTTTTTTGTGTGTAATAGTCAACTGCAACTAAAGGATAGTCACCTAATTGCTCAATTCCAAAGTCTGGGATGACGGATTTCGTTTTCATTACAGTAAAACAGTTAGGTATGTTATAACAGTGACATAGGTTACTGGTTAAACATAAATTTCTGGATACGGAAATTTATAACTAAGTGTCATTTTGATATGAAAGACTTCGATTTGAGCTTGTTTCACACAGTGATTTAGTATTATGCGACAAGCTACTTTGTGTATTAAAAAAACAGAGTTGTTGAAAAAGTGGGGCGCCCTCCTCGGGAAACTCTGAGTCAGCGTTTAAATCCAAATCAGGCCGCTTATGGTAAAAAGAACGGTTTTATAATTACATGATTTCAGCAGACGACACGAACTTGGCGTTCCCACAAGACAAACCCACCACGCCAGGTGATTCTCTGGCATGCACTGTTGGACTGGTCTGTGACCTTTGTGGTGTAATATCAATGAGTACGAGTCTATGATATTCATAATAGACACATCGTTGACGTTATGGGCAAACTTGAAAGTTAGCCTATATATTACCTGGATGGCTTTAGCCTCTTATTAATTGTCCCTATCGCTTTAGGTAGTTATTTTTTATGTGCAACAGATATCTCTAATCTTCCCAATGGCCAGGACTATTCATTTGCAAGCCAAATTGAAGAAAACTTCATATTTCTGGCAAAATGTGCCAGTGCATTAAAGGTCCATGGCCCAATCGCTACTAGATTGTCCCAGAACCACAGATTTATCAAAAGTGGTCAAATTTTGGTCTCTGACAAAAGATACTTAACTCGTTTTCCATTTAACCGGTAAAATCTGAGGGACTAGATGATGTTTGGTTTGGATGCGATGAGCAAAAACTGTGCCCCATTTTGGTAAACATATTCATTTTGCACAGATCTACTGGGCTTAACAAATCATGTTTTTAGCTCTCACATCAAAACAGATTTAAAATATCGGGCAGGCGGTGAGGTTTTAGGGTCAGATAAAAACTTTATAAATTGGCCCTTTAACGATTCAAATTTAAGAACAACATGCTGCATTATTATCACAATATGAATGTAATCGCTAGTAGAACAAATTTGCCCACAGGGACACACTTTCAAAGCATTTTATTAACTGGTTTTGTTTTCAATTGGTCTACATTTTTTTCAATTACATGTGATTTTGTGCATGTAAAAGTGGTGTTGGGGTATCAGTGCTATGCCTATTCACATCGGTGCTATTAATAAAAAAAAAATGATTTTGAAAGACCACCTCTGAAGAGGTTTCAGGGGTTATGAAATGCATGAAAAGGAGGGTGAATTTTCACACAGCATTTTTAAAGGCTGACTCCGATATTTTTTAAATATATTTTTTGTGTATTTATTAAAAATAGTCAACTAGAACTAAAGATAGTTAACTAAAATGCCTAATTCCGAAGTTGAGATGAATCAGATTTTTCGTTTTCATGCAGTAAACATTTATGTGTAGTAGACAGTGCTATAGGATACTGTGTATAACAAAAATTCTGGATCTGGAAATTATAACAAAGTTGTGATTTTCTGTAATGAAGGACTTCGATTTGAGCTTAGCTATTTCACACAGTGATTAGTATATGGACAAGCATTATACAAAAAACACAATTTGTTTGAAAATTGAGGGCGCTCTCCTCGGGAAATCTCTGAGTCAGGGGAGGGCGGCCAAGAAATCCCAATTTCAGACGTCGCCATTGGTTTAACACGTAAAAGTGAAATCTTGACGAAAAATTCTGATTTTTTTATATGTTGTCAAGGAATATTTTCTTATTCCAAAAACCGTTGGAGTTGAAGAATCAACTCCACTGGAAGGGTTATTTCTGAATGTTTTTGAATGCATAACGAACGAGGATGAGGTCGTATGTGGGTCATGGGAACACCCATGACAGACTCACATCAAAGCACCCAAATTGGTTGTGGTTTGCAATTCCGTAGTGTTGTAATTCTTTTGACATTCGCGTGAGTTGCTATAATAAATGAGGCTTGGCCGCCACCGCGCTCTGAGTCAGCCTTTAAGTTGCAGGACACATTGTAAATTGATGTGATGCAACTAAACTATGGATGTAAGCCAAGTGAGGGAGTGATTGAGTAAATGAGTGCAATCAAATGTGGTGGAAGGTATGGTTGGAGAAATTTGCTTTGTTATAAGTCCTTAAAGGCCCTGACCACATTTAACGTATATGATAACAGACCATTTGGTATTTGATATAAGGTGGGTTTTGGTTCATCTTTATCATCTATTGTAAGAAAACCGAGAGAGCACTGATGTAAAAAACATTTATTGTGAGGCAGGACTTTAATGCTCCTTAATCACATGCTTGTTTTTGTTGCCTGCTGCTGTTTCTGGATCCTCTCAAGAAAACATCATTTAAAATCTTTAAAAAACAACTTGGGTCTGCCTTCACAGAAAGGTGGTGGGTATCAGTGCTATATTAGTTTCCTAAAAAATAAAAGAACATTTTTAAGAGTGCCCTAAATTTCTAAAAATTTTTGCAGAGGTAGTGGTTATGCGGTAGTAACTGTCTGTGATTGGCTGAACACAATATTGAGCATTGTCATTTAAAGGTATTTTACTCGACAATAACACAACTGTGCAAAAAAAAATTATAAGTTGAAAATTGGAAGGAATCTTCAAAAATTTGCAATTATTGCTTTAAATAGGCAAACAGAGATGAAATCAACTATATACTGTATCAAAAACCATTGAATAGATTACAAATTTGGGGATAGTGAGGATCCAGACCTCTGTTACCAGCAAAATTTCATCCAACTTGTATGAATCATTGATCATGGTAAACTGCATTTTCCACAGATATGTAATGACCCATGCATGAGTCTGTCATTAAGAAAATTTAAACAAAACACACTTTAAAAAATTTACAGCTTTAAAAAATGGCACATTACTTTTGTATAAATCTGAATTCAGAATGTGTGTATGTGTTGTTGCCTTAACTTAAAAAACATAAAATGAAAAGAATGAAATGTAAAAAACATGACAAATGTACCACAATTTCAAAGACAAATGCACATTAAGAATGGTGACATCATAATGTTCATATTTTGAAATTCTTGCACAACATCTGCACATACAGAGACACAGCAGTTGAACTTCAAAAGTATAGGATTCAAGACCCCCGATCCCTGTAATATCCAGGTTCAGATGTACACATCTTTTGGTGGTTTTTTATATTTAAAAAATTGAATATAAGTGTATCACATTACATTTTGCAAATTATAAAATTTTTTTACCGTTGAATGGCAGCATATTCAAAGCGCAATAGACGATGTATCGACAAGCTGGGTGAGGAGGATAGTCTTTCAAATATGGGTTAATCGGGAAACAATCCAAAAGTAGAGGTTTAAAATCTTGGGGTATAATTGTTTGGCTTTCAAAGAGAACATCAGCGCATAAAACCAGTGGGCAAGCTTCCCCTGGAAAAAAAATGGGACGGGGAACCCAAGAAAAAAATGAAAAGGGGAAAAAGGAGGACCATAAAAATATAGAGAATGGGGAAAGAGAGAATAGAAAGGTGAAAGAAGAGAGAGGAAAGAGGGAAGATAAAGGAGAAGGGAGAAGAGAAAAAGGAAACCCCAAGAGCTTCCAAATTTTGAGGGCGACTGCATAAACTTTATGAATTTTTTTGTTTGGTATATTATACATGTCGGACATAGAAATGGAACCTTCATGCTGCCCCCCCCCCCAGAATTGGTCAAGTCTGGTTATCCTGGATTACAATTAATTAATGCCTACTGGAAATTGGAATGGTGTGAAAATGGTTGAAATTATTACATTCATAAAGTGAAAAAGAGTTGCTGTTCTTACCCATGGATACAGCAAATTGATGAATAATGGTAAGGTTGGTATAGTATGAATGAACGATGATTGCACTATAAAAATTATGAAATTTTAAGAGTGAAAACATGACTATGACCAAACCACAGTGGGGATTCACATTTCGTGCAAAAAAACTGAGTTTTCAAAGAAGGTGCATGAAACTAAAAAACAAATCAAAACCAACAAAATAATTGATAGGCACAAACAAGCTGAAAGTTAGAAAAGAAATATTCTATAATACATACCTTGAAACACCAGAAAGAGAGAAATGACTCACATACACATACATGAAAGCAGTATTAAAATTAACACTACAACCATGATTTTCCTTCTCATAAATCTTCCAGTTTGTATTTTCCAGGCCTCACTCAGTATCATTGTCATAAGCTTATCATGAATTACTCTTAAAGCAATCAACCAACATTTTTGAAAAGCACCCCAATTTTCTAAAAATTGTGAGATTTTTGCACAGTGGCAGCTCAACTGGCTAGTAAACTAACTATACCTGTGAATGGTAAAGCTGGAACATTTCTATGTATCGCAAAAGACGGATTTGTAATATTTTGTGATCATTCTAAGATGCTGGAACCGACCGTCCATAGAATCAGCTGGGAGCTTTGCCCATGCACGCATCTACGCTCATGCCATTAGTTGTCCGTTGGTTATAGGCCGTCAGAGTTAGAGGCATTTTATGCAGGTGCACTGATTTTCACAATGGATGGACAGAAATTTTTGTGTTTCAAGTTCCACCATTACATTACAGAGGGGGATCTTGATTCTAATTACAAAGCGTTCCTTTTATGAAAACTATACACTTTTGAGCATTACATTTGCATGTATGGTTTACTAAACAACTACCAACACAACTGTGCAAATCTGAAAGTTTAAAAATTGGAGTGGGGCACTCTTCAACAAATGTGCTGGTTATTGCTTTAAGAAAATCTTTCTTTTTTAATTTAAATAAATTGCACCTTTAAACTTCTAATACAAGAAAATAATATGGGGTAAAATAATGCAGTGTCAACAATAGCTATTTAATCAATGACACGTAGGACAAGAAATAAGGAATCATAGAAACCAGAATTGTGTGTTAGTATAGTTTACTTTTTATGACTTATAAAAGACTTGTTCACCAAGGAAAATCTGTAGTACAATTGTAGAAATTCATACTGTACCCAACATTCAGTACAATTATGATTCTTGTGGTTTTAATATAATTGTTTTTTAATGTTGTAATTTTTACTTAATTTAATATCTTTGATGTTACTAATAAAAATTACATATCACAGTATTGATCATTATTGATAAACAGTACCGTATTTCTTGAAGACATGTTAACCCCTGACTTTAGTTAAATCTGAAATGTCCAAATGTGAAGGAATTGATAGGCGGAATGATCAGTTGCTTTTGATTTAGCAATGCAAGATGTGCTATTGTTAGTTCTTTTCAGAACACATGCATGAAATGTAAAGTATTGCATGCTGCATAAATAATGATAAGATTAGTATTAAATTGTTTCCGATTTGATTGTATCCATGTACTAAACATAATCACTGGTGTTATGTAATTTTACAAGTAACAAATTTGTGTGAAATAATGAATTTTTTTAGAAATTTATAAAATTTGTTTACTAAAATTATAAAGGAATTGGTGTTAGTCATTTTATTTTTAAAATTATTCAACATCATGCACATATGTCAGGTTAATATTATGCTTGAAAGCGTGTCAACAGAAAAGGGTGCCCAATATGATTGAAATAGGACAAAATCAACAAAATCTTCCAGGTAGGCCTATGGAATTTGTTAGATTTGAGAGACACCTACCTTAATTTTAGCATGTCCGTATCAAGACCATCTCAGTGATTACATTCTGATAAGTCAAGCAGCATGCAGTGTTCTCAGGAGGGAGCTATTTACAGCACTGTTGCACACTATACAAATCCTTCACTTTTTAACATTTACACTAATGGCTGCCCTAAGTCACATTTTTCAAGTACCTTTGAATATTTCTTCACTTTTAATGTCACTATTTTTTGGTGCATTTGGATTAAGTCTTGAAAATATGGACCAGTCACCTTTCAAAATAATTTGCAAAATCCATTTAAATGGCAATTTAGAAAATATAGCTTATAAATGGTTTCCAACATCAAATATATCTGGTACTTCTGTAACTTTGGGCAGTAAGAATTATGGTACTGTAATGTGGGCTTACATAATTACTTAACTGGTAAAAACAAATGGAAGGAGTAATTATTAACCTTTACCTGATTCACTTTTATGCCCTTACCCTTGGAAGCTGGAAATGCCTTTTAAGGTATTTCCTCAACTTCCTAAGCAAATTGCAGAATTCTTAAAATTGGTTATCAAAACAAATGCTTTTGCTAAGATTTAAGTGGCAACATATAACTCTTAATACATAATTACATCAGTAGCGATTAACTTTACCAATTGGAACTTCAGCGCAAACGTTCCACAGTAAGAAAGACTATCTTACATTGCATTTTAAGAATATGCTCAGGCATAGATTTTACAGAAAACAAAAAATTGGTTGCACATTTAATAAATTTTGTATGACCATTAGTATCAGTGATGTCGTCAAAGCTTGGGAAGAGGGCACACTATTTTCCTGAGGCACTGGTTATGGGCCTTATCACCCCGAACCTCAAGGGCGAGGGGTGATAGGCCCGTATACCAAGGGAAAAAATGTGCACTATTTCCCTGATATAAACCATGTAGTATTTATTTTATTACACCTCATTGTGACTCTGGGGTGAGGTTGTAGGGAACAGTTCAAACTAGAAATAGCAGTTTGTAATTGGAATCAGCCAATTAAATAGCACGATTATATTCATGAATATTCATGAGGTGTAATAACATAAATTATGCATTGTACAAAAAGTCAATGCACGTCCACTTAGATCTGGTTTTCTGAATTACGGTATGTTGCTGTGTGTGTGTAGAAAGAAAAGCCCTTGAATGTGCTTGAGACTTGCACATTTAGTACTGCCCAAAAGCCATGACATCACTCCAAACCTCTGGCCAAAAAAGTTAGAGTCAAGTGTGTTTTTAGCACAGGTAAGGGAATCCTTGTAGGTCATTTTTGAGTTGCATTGCATACTATAGGCGATTCACCCGAAATTTTAACAAAATATGTTTAGGCCAAGAAAAAAAACAAGTTTGTCTCAGAAGACGCAAGCATTTTGTTTAAAATTGGTCTTTGACCGCATAATTTTTTTTAGGTTTTTACTCATTTGAAATTTTAAAAAAAAAATCAGAAAAAAGCGGCCGAAAAAATTTGAAATGGGTCAAAAATGCAAAAAAAAAATAAAATAAAACGCATTTTGCATTTCGATTTTTCACATTTCTTCTGAGACAAACTTGGTTTTTTTTTTGCCTTACCCCTACTCCTACATGAAGCCACTTGCACAATGATAGCATGATTGATCAGTTGGTTCCACTGCAGGTCTATCAATCGACAAACTCATCAATCAAGCAATCAATTAATTGAATAACTAAGAACAGAATTGCTAAGTACATACATACAATTAAAAGCCATATTTACATTACATATACAAATTACTGAAATTACTGTACTCTCTATTAATATTATGTATGAGTTGCAGGTCATACACACAGCTGCAGTGGGTAAAAAAATGGTGTCCTTGGTGTAAGATATTCATGAGTTAGACTAGAGTAAAGACTCTCTTAAAGAATAAAGCTGTACAATACTTGTAATCCTTTAATCATTTATACAAGATTTCTTGCTAGGCTAATTCTGTGAATTCTTACAGGAGGATGAACCAAAAAACTCCTGGGCACTACCACCTATTGTACAGTCTGTCTGATTGGCTCATTACAGGACACATCATGAGATAGCCCTCTGAGTAACCAATCAAAATAGTGCTTCTATATTTCAGTGTAAACCATACCACCATTCTCACAGTATCTTTGATTTGTTCATCAATTGATATTACCAGCCAAGTAACCAATCAAAATAGTGCTTAGATGCTGATAGATAAGTAGATAGTGCCCAGGGGGTTAAGCAATTAAGGGTCTCAGCTCAAAAAAGCAGAAAATAGGACTAAAATTCACATTTTCAACTTGCCTTTTCAGGAGAATTTTGCCTAAATTTGGACCAATTTAATGAAAAGGGGGTATTTTTACTCAAATGTTGTCCCGTTCAGAATTTGTTGGAGGAAATTACCAGGACAACTTGAAACTGTTGGCCCCCTCTGGTGGGTGGACTTGGGAATTTTGCCCCTTCTGGATCGATTGCCTCAGTACACTACCTCTCTATAGTATACGAATATTGACTGCTCATGAGGGAAATGGTGCAAAATAACTACCCGAGGTGACTGGAGACCGTGGGCCTACTATTTTAGTAAATAGTAGGCCCACGGTCTCCAGGCACCGAGGGTAGGTATTTTGCACCATTTCACAAATATAGAGCAGTCAATATTTGTTTTATATAACATATAAAAAATATTTCTGTCATTTGAAAAACTTGCCAAGTCTTGTCGAGATCAGCTGCCACCGCAACTCAAGGCTAGTCAAGCAGGTTCAATCCAATCGCGGCTCTCTCCCACAAATTTCTCAAACTGCTTTATAGACACGGTTTGTTTTACGGTATACATGCACTATCTACAGCATCGAGATTTCTCAATTTGAGTCAAAAATTCAGTGGAAATTGTCCAGCGGTGAAGAGTAAACACGCAAATATCGAGCAGAAGATATGATCGATGAAGTGTCAGAGGTTGGGTCCCTGATCGGGTCAGATCAATCACTGTGAGGCATGGGCGATGCAAGATACCAATGCAGGGAAAAAAGTTCCCATAAAAATGAACTATTTCCCCGTGATGGGGGAAATAGTTGCTTTTTATGAGAACTTTTTTCCCCTCCTGTGAAATTTTGGGGAACTAGTCTCAAATATTTTATGTCACGTGATAAGGTATCCACCAATCAAATGACAGAAATATTTTTATGTGTTATATAATAATCTTTATCTATGTCACAAAGAAAAATCAATACAATCGCCCTCTTGCATTGTAATTTTCTTTTTGTTTTTGTTTCACAATTACATTTAATACTATTAGTATAATATATTAAATCTGTCAATATATCATTAAAATGGTCCAAACAATTTCAGTATATACTAGAAAATAATTAAATAATTCAGATTTATTAGTACTGAACACAAAAATATTTGGTAATCAAATTGTAAATATTGATACTGTGGCAGCTTTGAACCTGTAGGACATGAAGTGCAAAATGCCACATATAAACATGAGTGTTTGCACACCATGATAAACAAGATTATCATCATATACTCACAACTGGGATGCGCATGTGTGTGTGCATGTTTGTGTGCATGCATGCATGTGTGTGTGCATGCTAATGCATAAGTAACTATTTTTGCCTTCCAAAATTGATTGTTTAAACCTTTTAGTAATTACTTAAGGAAATAGTCTCCTTTTGAAAAAAAATTTGCCCCTCCTAAAAAAATCCTGGTTACAGGCCTGTGTTCAGATCTATACTACTAATTACTAATAAGGATAGGCCCACATCAACACTTCAGGATGCTTTTATCCCTATCGTTTTATATTTGAATCATTATAAAGTTGTGATATTAGCAAAATTTCAAGCTATGCCAGCTGCTAATTTTGAGTTATGTAGATGTTTGAGGTTTTTATATAATTTTTGATTATTGTTTTTTCATTATTCCACTTTGGTAAATTGCATTATTAACTTAAACAAATAATAACATTGGTCAATTTGAAAGAGCACAAACTGATGTGATTAATAGTACATTATTTAGGTTATACCAAATATACACAAGAAAAATCTAGGCCTACATAAATTTTGAAGTAAATTTGCAGAACTACAAACAACTATGAATATACAAAAAATGGTAATGCACAAAATATCCTAATTGCTGTGACCATGAAAGAACTAAAAACAATTAAAAAAAATTCAAATTGAATTGGTCTTCAAAACAATTCACTCTACAATCGGTGATGCTAAATAACACACACCTAACAACACACGCTCTCTCTTAACTGACTAAATATTTGCAGAGTCAAAGGCTGCCATTTATCATGCATGGATAAACCAACCCTTTATTTAAGTGCTGTGTGCATGTACGCATCATATAGAAGCCCGCATACACTTGTTATCATCCCTTTAATGTTAAATTGTGTAGTAGCTTGTCGGTTCTGTTGCTATGATTATAGTCTGCATACATGACGCACACGTTTCATTATAATTAGGCAGCGTTGCATGAACAAACGAGGCCCGGTATTACATGTGTATCCTTATTGATTTCAGTGTAAGCTCACAATCCAGATGTTGTTTAGGTTTTGAGTGTAAAGCAAATGTCGCATTTTATGCTACCATGTTTATTTGGTTTTCAAAAATAAAATCTTTTAAAATTTTGTTTTTGCATTTGGAACAGCTAATACATCTTATATAAAAACATTTAACCTTGGAACTGGAATTGATGCTACTACGATAATCACATATGTTAATAAAGTTAAATAACCTCAACTATATGAATTCTGCAACCAAATTTTAGAATATACACATGAGCGATGAGACCCTACTTTGTGGATAGTGTTTTGCGGGAATTATATAAAAATATAGGTTTCAAAAGATACAGAGAGCTACTAGAATTAGCAATTGTTTCAGCTTGTACTATAGATTATTAGTTATCACCAATTTACTCTGCTTGGTGAAAGTATAAATTAAATACAGTGCTAAAATGAATTCTTTCAAAATGACAATGGATATAAAAATGTTATGAAAAATTGAAAATTGATTATTTTTATACATTTTTCTGATAGGTAATTTGGCTTTTCAATTTTTGTAATTCAAATACATGATATAGAGTTACATATAAAAGCTAATTCATACAAATAATTACTATGTAAATCTATGTGCTCAGGGGAGTCTATTATTCTGGTATTCGCTGCAAAATGCTGGGAATAATTTTACTCTTGCAAATATATGGTAACAATTATTTTAAAATAAGTAAAAATAAATTAGTAAAAAATTGAAAACAAAACAAAAATCTAAAAAGCTCATCATGTTCACATAAAAAAAAGATTGCATGGGAAAGAAGTGACCTGGAAATTGGGGAGGAGGAATGAAGGAAGGCAGAAATGAAGGAAGGAAGGAGTTGTGTTATGTGTGTATTGTTTGTTACTTATCTGAATATTTTTTTAAAAAGACCAAATATGAAAAGTGAACTCATCCTTTTGACCAGACGAGTTATAATTATTTGTTCAAATGGTTGATTCATGGGTGAGTTGGGTGGCAGTTGCAGCAATGAAGTTGGAGGTGAAATTAGGGAAGGATTTGGTCAGACCGTGGTAGCGCTGAGAAATAATTCTGGTTTTCTAGAAGAATAGACACTCCTGCATAATATGCTACATCTCACTTCACATATATATAGCTACAAGTTTATATGAACTTGTTAACTTAAATTAAAGACTACCGTATGTACTGTGTAATAACAAATTCAAAATTTGTCTCATTACTGGAAGTACATGTCAAACTATGGATATTTGAACAATATCCAGTGATGTCTACAAAATGGTAGTCCAATAGATTCAAGCACACAAATTTTACCTGCCATTTTGTTTATACACCCATTTATGGATATTGCCAAAATTTCCACACAGAAATACCAAGTTCACAAATGAATGCACAGAAATGCAAAGACTACATTAATGACCTGCTGGTGAATTTGTATCATTCAATGAAGATACAACACACAACAACAAAAAACAAGGGGTCAGTCAATACCTTCCTCTATGTGAATGCATACATATCTGAACTTGGTACCAAGGGATGAGGATGAAATTGACAGTAAAAACACAGGGTCTATCATATGAAACCTCTAACAAGAACATGATCTAAGCTGTAAAAGATAGTACTTCAAAATAATTTATTTCGATTATTATGAAAGATCGTCATTGGCTCAGGCACCATATGAAATACTGTTATCATATTTTACAGCACATTTTAAATTCATTAATAACAGTTCTAAAAAGGAGGACATACTCAAACAGGTTAAATTGATTAAAGTTACACGTTAGTTGACTAATATTATTAAAGGTTTTTAGGAATAACCCATCAAGATGGTAAAATGGACAAGAGTTCCTAATTATAGCAGATGCCTTTTTGACCTAACAAAGGCATTCAAATCCAAGCTCACTCCTTGCCTTTTCTACAACAATCTGCTTTCAGTAATGTGAGGGGAGGAGGAAGCATTACTGTCATACATTCACTTCATTATTACCAATATTAATTCACACAATGTGGGCCACAACAAAACAAATTTTACACAGGTAAATGGCACAAACACCAACATGAAAATACTTGTTTATATCAACATATTTTGTACCCTACAGTTAGATGTTATCCACACAGCACTGCCAATTTGTATTAATACAATGTAAACATGTTCACTACGATGTACAAAAAAAAATACTCTCATTTCCAGAGACACACACAGTTCAATGACCCAATATAACAGGTACTCTACATAATTGCACCTACTCATAACTATTCAACAATAACTGCTCCAACTTGTTTACCCCACTCTCAACCATTTTTTTCTGCAGAGAATATCATGTTTATTTGTTTATAACATTCAGCTTTTGCCAGTTCAAAATCCAACATTGTGTCTATGCATTAAATTCAAGGGACGGCTCCAGAACAGCGGGGAAAGATTTATTGAGAATTCCGCTTTAGATGCAGGAGAAACCAAAACCTTTCAGAAAACCTGCAAGGAGAGTAATGGGATCGGCAACCAAAATCACATACGACACTGGCTCACCCGGGATCGAACCTGGGGCTGCATTGGTGGAAAGTTGACACTCGACCGCTACACACCTCGCCTCCCTTTAAATTTTTACATTTTTTTTTTTTTTTTTTTTTTTTTAATCCTTTTATTTTTTAAAGAGGTTGATAGAAATTTAAAAAACAATTCATTGTTGAATGATTTATTTTCATCTTCCTAGGGAGGCCAACAAGTGCACCAGGCCTGACTCAACCCAGCATCTTGTGTTCCTAAAACACTGCTCCTGTGGAAGTCTGAGGAAGGAGGATTGAGCAAAAGATTTGAATATATAATATTTTCAGAACAGCACGTTAAAGTTGTTTGGTAAGAAAAAAATTCTAGCGGACTCACTTCTATTTAATTAAACATGCTATTTACACAGATTCCCTGAACTGCTATGAACTGACAGCCTATGAATTATATGAAATGCGTGCAACTGATGTCAGTAAGAAAAATTATTATTGGATACATTTTTGAGACTATCATATTCCAGTTAAGAAAAGTGTAAAAGCTGGTGGTGAAATTTTGGGTCTTGAAATACACCAAATTCGAGTGAGAGACTCGTAGATAAAAAGTGGATCTGAAATGTGTTGCGTCTTGTTATATTTTGTCCACATAAAAACAAAACAAAACAAAAACTTAAAAAACACAAAAACACAAATATTATTGTTTTTTAAAAAAAACCAATACATCTTTCAATTTCTAAACCAGGCTTGAATCACAAGTTTTATTTATTCATTTCTTTTCACTTGTTGTTATAACCAATGCTTTGGTACTGTTCATGCCCTGTGCCTTTTAAAACTGCATATGGCAGCGCGCTGATCTTTACTCTTCAGGTTAATACACCAGATAATATGTAGTCAAGCCAATCACCCAATTGGGCACACTGAAGCTACACTTTCACTATGTTAGTCAACATAACTTACAACTCGGTTATCAATACATTCTCCCCTGATACCAAATGAAGCAAATACACACTAACCCCAGGCAGACACTAACCTTATGTTATGCATAACATCCCCTTCTTGATCTTTCAGTAAGTAACAACCTGATCAGGCCCTGGTTCTTCTTCTGACTTACCCTCACCGTTGTCGGCTTTGGACTGTTTGTGAGGACCACACCTCCTTTGCGCCATTTGGAATGCTTCTTTTTCCGTTCCTTTTAAACTGTGGAAATATCAAAATTCTTGTTTTTCAGTCTCTTGGACTGCAATAAACTCATTGGATTCTTTGTAAAGCCTTATGTGAATATCCGTCTAATTGTTGCAGACTGCATGTGCTAATAAATATAAAAGTGAATAAAACTTGCCAATCTGCCATTTACGGCTAACATGATAACGTGTCTGTGCCTGCACCGACTTTGCCGTATAGTTCAAATTCATGACAATGTACAATATACATCTGAAACAGTTGACAAAAATCTGTCTACAAATCAGTTACAATACCCAAGTATTGTTGATGTTTTTGGCCCTATGCTGATTGAAATTACTTCAGGTGGATAATAATTTATCAATTTGTGAAACAGATCGTATCAAAAAAAGAGCAGAAAATCACAAAGCACCATCGGTGCCCAGCATTTCTGATGTCAGCTAAATATTTTATCGCCAAATTGTTCCACACATCAACCTGAAATGATTTCAAAGACAAAAATACAACTTTCCCTAGAATGCATGTGTCATCGGCCATTGCGGTTTGTGATGGGGGGCAAAGGTCACATGGGGCATCAAGATTAATTGTGCAACCCGCATATGAGTTTTGAGCCTTACTTCTTTTGACCCGAATGCAACTTATTTGACAAAAAGGCAAACGAGTGAGTGCAAGAATGCTGTTTGTGAATACTTCAAACGTCAATATGAGGTCAGAGGTCAATCTGTGTAGATCGCCCCATATGTCTTGACCAGTGGTTCTTCTGACTGGTATGAAGATAGGTCTGATTTTCATCTGCTCTGTTTTTCAGATTCACAAGGAAGCATATCACCAAAAACATCAGAATTAACAAATTTTAGTTACTGGAAAACGGTATCCAACTGTTTGAGAGGAGAATCAAAAATGGATACTAAATTGGCATGTTAATGTGGTCGACCACATTGCCGACATTTTTTATTCATAACACCAACATGAAACATTTTCTGGGTAATGAGAACAATGTGCACTTCTTTCAATCTCAAAAATCTCAATTTTGATGGATTTAAGTAGGGGAAAAAGTAAGTGCAGGAGTTAAAATTTTCACTACACACAACAGCCACACACTCTCATAGGGGCACACCACCACAACGCATACAACCAAAGTAATCCATATGTGGCAAACTCTAATGTGGTTTATAAAACATGAATTAGAGGATCAACCTTGGATATGGCCAACTTCACTTATTTTTTGAAAAGGAGAGACTTGATACAAAAAACCATTACGGATAAACACCCACACTTCACACCCACAATTCTAAGATAAAAGTAAAGTCTTGAAAGGAAAGTTCCTTCTACAGCACAACTTAAAAAGTTAATCACAAGAAATAAAACCAGTGACTGTAACTAGCATAAACTCTGCAATTATTGTTACTGGCTGACATTCCTTTGCATCACACTGTTTGACCAATCCATTACATTTGTGATAGCAGACAGCCAGCCAAGTATCTAAAAAATTGTGTAGAAAAAATATATGTGGGCATTTTTTGTTACAAGTGGCAACCGTGTCAGATCAACTGCTCAAAGGGTTATAGTTTCTCATAAGGAGTTGTTGCCAAAAATCAAATTTATTTTTTTTTTTGCCTTTTTGGGGCCAAAAAGATGATTTTTGGCTAAACAATATGATTTTGAGAGTTTGAGTATTCTGAACACATTTATGATACTTGGCGAACTGTCTGTAGCCCGTTAATGGAGTATCAGTCCATGAATTCATGTATAATGAATTTTAAAAAAAATATCTTTCCTTGGACCGCTGGTCGGCTGCCATCGCGGTTTAGTGAATGATAGAGCTAACATGACCTTTGACCTTGCATGTGTTGACTGACTCAAACAAATGAGGTTGCATGTAAAATTCCACAAACCAAAGTTGTTCCAATTGACTTCAAACTTTTCAAATCAGCTTTTTTTTTTGGGGGGCTCATTTTACTATTTTCAGCCTATTTTACAACTTACCTACATGAACCTTTGAACATTGGTATGTGACCTGTTGACCTCATCAAACAAAATGGAGAATGCCATGTTGCATCTGACTGAAGTTTGGTTTAAAAATGGAGTCTTTAGTCCACTACCCAAATTTATTGGTCAAACTATGAGTTGAAAAAATATTGGGCGAGACGCAGTCGAGAGTCGAGCCCAATATTTTTTCCACTCAGTAGCGAGACCAATAAATTTGGGTATGGGCGGACGAAAACAAGCACCCAATTTTAGCATTATTATGTTTGAGAATCTTGTGTCCTATATGAACTATACACATTTCATTTTTAAACTTAGCTGGCAGTTCATGACTTGGGCAATATTGTCTCTCTGTCAAAAATAGCAATCCCTGTCTACACACACTCTCAGATGACGAGTTATCGCCGATCTGATGTTTTTATAGAGATTCAGGTTGTTAATTATCTCCGTCTTTGTGGGCGTCACAAAACTTGTTTCAACTTCACGATTTCCGCGATTTGCTCTTTGCCGAACAGACTCGAAGTAACAAAGTTCATGAGTAATGGTACCATCCATGGCCATGCTACTGGTTACTGACGCGTTTTTTGACACTGGATCAAGCGATTACCTTATACGTGACCTGAAAATCTTTACTCCAACACAAATGGGCACTATCCCACCTTTAAAAATCCATTTATCGTTGGAACTCTACTATCTACTCCCAACATCAGAAGAATTAGCCACCTCGCTAGGTAAATAAAACAACTCGGTCCCTTGACACGATTGAGAGGCAAAATTGACATGACCGAAAATTGTGGCATACGCTAGGTACTTCCGGGTACATATTAGCCTGATCTTTGCCCTCACGCGGCATTATGCCGTATTATTCTACGAACATGGCGGCCATCGATGACTACCACAGCGGTTTAGAGCCTAGTGGGTTCATGTGCCGCATGCCGGCTTATACGGTCTCGTTCCCAGGGTGCACAGACATAAACTGGCAATTCGGAATGCGTTCTTTTTAAAATGAATGAAGTTAAGGGGGATTGATCCAATGTGGTGGAAGTATTGGACATAACCAAAGTTTCAAGAGAGCGTAGATATTGAGAAGTGTTGTTTTTATTGGATTTTCCAGCATGTGTATAGTAATATAGGACGGAAGATTCTCAAAACATAATAATAGGTTTAAATCCATCAAAGTTTGAGGATATTACAGGCAAATGACAACCTTTTTTAAACAACAGACTCAACAGTGGACAAAGTGATCCCTAATGTGTCCCTGCCTTGGCGGCAACACATAAATTATTTGCATCAAATAGACGACAAAATCATGGACGTCTTGGCCCCCATAATATGCATTTTCAGTGATACCATGATATAAGATTTTGGTGTGTAAAAATAATGTTTTCTTGTTCTTTTCTTTCCTACTGTTAGTCTGTAAAGTGACAGAGGAATTTTTTTTGGATACAAATTCTCTCAAATTGCACTTGATCGGATGTAGAACACCTACCCGATAACGTTTTTAGATGTTTATTGGACAAGCACGAAAGAAACCACCAAACCTTGTTTTGACTTGCCTGACTATCGAATTGTCCCCATAGACAACCGTGCTTTGAGTTCTGTCGTGCACGAAAGAAAGTAACTAAATTCTCATCTTATTACTAAAGACGGCTATTCTGCTTATTTTCACTTCAGGTGTGGTCTAATAACAGAAGCCTTCCAAATATGCAAAAAAAACGGGTTCGAAAAAAATTTGGGCGCTTCTTTCTGGAAATCTCCTATGTCTCTAAGGTCTAAGAGCCAATTTAAGGAATATTATATTTTGTTTTTTAAAAAACAAGACTGTGTCGATTTAAGCGGCAATGCATTACAGGAGCGTGACTCCACTAAGTGCAGGGTCAACATTTTTATCACCCACACACACACACACAGAGTTTTAAAACCATTTTTACCCCATGCATACATACACACATGTAACATACTACCAGAGTAATCATGTGCCTATATTCAAGACCAACATCAGAAGGAAACTCACTTTCTGAGGGTAGTTCAAGCTATGTGATCTAAAATAAGTGGGGAAATATTTTCCCCCTCAATTTCAAATTATTCGCAAGGTAAATTTGTAAACAGTAAATAAAAATATTATATTTGTTTGTTTTTATAATTTTTTTAAAGGAAACATAATGGACACAGGTTAAGCACTTTTACCTATAGATTCACAATAATCCAGCTACCTTGTTAATTTGATAAAATAATGCCAACTTTACAAGTCAAACCTCTGAAATGTGATTCTTAACTGAAATAACCAGAGAGTTGAGAATGACTGGGTTCAAGACCGTGTGTATTTTATTGTTTATTTAATCAATGCTGGCCAGTTCTTGAGAAGTCTTTATATATTTATTCATTCTGTTCTTTGGTTGCATCAAGTTTAATTGATGCTCCTGTGCACGGATTGAGTTTCGCTTGCATAATAGGCCTCAACCCCTCCCACAAAATTACTCTATAAACGGCGCTGCTTGAAACTCTAAAATCACGGATGAAATTACATTAGCGCTCGTTTCCTGGCCAGTGGTATTCTCAGAAGCCTAGATAGTGAAAAGAGACCAATTCGAGACTGTTTTTGGTTCTCAAGTCTTTATAATATCTATCAATTCCCTGGGGTGCCATCAAGTTACTGATCTTCGCGCACATGGATTAAGTTTGTCATAAATTCTGCTAGAATCAAGCCAAATGGCCACCACTTTTTAGAAACATAGTGTCAAACATTTCTGGTATGTAACAAGTCAGTATGATATAAAATTGGATGGATTTAGTACAATACTCCAAGTAAGTGGTCGAGCTAAGAGTTTAATTTTTTTTTAAAAACTCATAGCGAGACCATTACTTGGGAGTATTGGTGAGAAAAAAAATCCATCCAATTTACCTGTTTTCAGAATCTTGTGTCCTTTCGTTTGAGAATGTAAATATGCACAACTAGAAACTAGGAACCACACACAAGACACCAGACACCGAAGTCATGGTACCAGACAACTGACACCAGACATCTGACCACCCAACACCACTTATGACACTCGACACCCAACATGACACCCATTATGACTCAACACCGACACCGACCATCCGCTGTGACACCAACCACCTGGCATTTGACATCGACACCTGACATTTTGACGCCCATCTGACACCCCAACAGTACATCCGACATCAAAATGCGAGACCACCAAATACCCAACACCTGACACCACACTGACCTGACACCAAACTCCAGTACTGACATCCAATTCTGACATGGCATCTGACCTGAACACTATACACCACCTCATTGTCCACCTGAACAACAGGAAGTAAACCAAACCCAGTAACTGGCCAAGACAAAACGCTGATTGAAACCACCCCTCTGAGAAATGAAACATCCCCAAACTGTCTCAACCAATCATTGCTCCATCAGCCCCCCAAGTCCAAAATCAAATAATTGGAGCAGCAGCCAATTACTTTGCTAGCTGTGACATGAGCCAATTCAATGTTTTACTGGCTATTTCAAATGTGTACAAAGATATAGGATGGGCAAAATTCTGAAAAACCAAATAATAAAATTGGTATTAAGGGATGGGTGATTTATGGTATTTTCAATGTGTTACAAAGATATAGGATGGAAAATCTGAAAAAAAAATAATAAAATTGGTCATTCAAGTATGGTGTTAAAAAATGTTTCTCACACACACACCGTAAGCATTATGCCAATCGCCAAATAGACGTCACAACTAAAACAGCAGTAAAATTACCACATACACAAAGTGCTTTCCTAACTTAAGAAATCAAACATCTTGAAAATCCATATTAACATAACAAAAACTATAGTAGATTTCACAATAAGTGAGACCTCGTAGTTTTAGGTCTGTCCATTCCCGTAGAGGTAAGAGGAAATATTTTAATGGCTCACAGGTAAAAAAGGTTTATGGTATCATATAGTAATGTGCTAGTAACAATGTTGACATAAAAATATTATTTCACATCTAGATAGCTTGGATGTTTCATTTGAAGTATCAGGATAAACACCAGCAATATTCATTAAATGTTGTTAATTTTGAACATTTAACTAACCTTTGACACGGCAAAATATCATTCTTTATTACAAGTTTGGAGAAATAATGCTTCTTATATCAAATGCACGACCTATTAACAGACTCAGTTTTTATTTTGCACAAAAGTGGGCCAACTTGTAGAAGAGATTAGCACAAAGCGGCTTTGACAAATCCTTCTTCATTAACAGACCATTGTTAACACTGAATGCATCAGGTTCCAGAAGCGATCTGTAAAGTACCTTTGTCCACGGACACAATATGTTTAGTAATGGCAACAAAGGCCTAGTCCACATGGCCAGGGATTGAACCCCCATATCAATTTCCCCTTATCGAAATATGCATGGAGGCTCACTTAATTTGAAATCTACTATAGTAGAGATGTTCCCATTTCTCTATCTCTGTAAACATTTTATGTGCCCATAAAAACATGAATATGTAAAAAACCCAAATTCTAATTTTAAATGCAGCAGGGTTTTGGCTACACTAAAAATTAAACATGAGACCAAAATTGTGAAAAATGTCGATATTTCCATCATGAACCTAGTTATTGTGCTGTAAGATATTACCACTGTACACACTGGAAGGTGCACTGATCAATACACTCACATGCAACGTTCGAAATAAGCGGTTGTTCCGGAGACAACCAAAATGAATATGAAGTTGATACCAGGGGAGATAACCAAAGTTGTACCTAAACTTAAAACAGAAACTATTCTCAGAACTGAAGAAAAAATCAACAAACTAAATAATAAATTTAAGTTTTCAGGCGCCAAAATTGGCAACATCTCTGTCTAGTTGGGTTTCTCATACCATTCGCATCTATACTTAGAGTACGGACAACCAAAAAAAAAAACAATTGTAGACGTACAACCAAAATTGCTTTTCTTATATAGAAACGCTGCTCAACATGTACAAAGGGGCATAACTAAACATTTTATTTACACTTGCATGAAATAATCACACTCAATACATGATTCAAAAACAAAGGGGTTTTAATACATGCATGACATTATTGAATTCCGTCTTACAAGCCCAACGTAATATTTCACGGCAGGTTTGCGACTCGAGAGTTGCCAATTTGACGTTCCTGATAATTACACCACAGAAAAATAGGTCTCATGTTTGATTAACCCTCTGGCTGCTCTTCAAACAAAACAGTAAGCCTTTAGTTTTCTGCACTGTATCTTATTTCCAGCAACCTCAATAGTCTTTCACATGACCAAGTGGTATTACATAATTTGTTTAGATACATTTTATTGCGATTCTTCACTATAGTAACAGCTGGTATTAATTTGCATATTGTGGGGAGCTGTTTACAAGTTTCATCACGAAATGGCAAGAAACTTAAGGTAATGGGCTACCTTTAAAACTGCTGTGTTGTGGTGAGGTTTGTTTAATTTTAATGAACAATTACAAAAGGAAAAAAGGAAAAAACATAAAAAAAAAAAACTAGAAAAATAAAAAAAATCACAACTTTTTATTAAAATCAGGAATCCCTGATCTTTATTTGCCTGAGTCACCGCAAAAAAATAAGGTTTTTTGGATCAGAGTTTTGGTTAATTTGGTACCTTTTTTTGAGGCATATATCATTCAGTTTACTAAAATCAACAATAAGTTTTGTCATATTTCTGTAGCAATTTACACATTGCTCTTCATAACTTTTAAATGGTACCAGTCCTAGGCCTTACTCTTCACATATCATGAGATTGACTAGTGTGTACGTTCCCGAATTTGATCATTGACACACCAACATTACCTATGCAGCCATTTTTTTGTTGCCATCTTCTTGCATTCATTCAATGATCAATCGACAGTTTAACTTACCTGTGAATGTAGAACTTAATGTAATGACAATCAGACAGGAGTAGTTGATGGATACTGGTATGATGCTATCTGCAGTTCTGTCTATTGGTTTAGATATCCTCTTTCACCTCAAAATCTATCGTCCATCCTCCATTGGTAGCGGCTGTCAGGTTTGAGGCAGCCATTCTCCAATTTCTTTGGGTAAAAAGAGGACAAATGCTGGCATTCAGAAAGATATAATAATTTGTTTATTGATGTTTTTTTTGTAATAAGGTCTTTTTCGTGATTGTAGCACCTTTGTTTTGTGTATGGGTCACTTGACATCAGTGGCCAACCAAGCTTTGCAAATGGGGGGAAAAAGGGGTGGCTGATGAATTTCTGAGGGGGCAAATTGGGTCCCCTCCCCAAGACACTGACAAAAAGGGGGGTGGGGGCACTGAGCAGGGGGACACTGAATTATTAGTCAATGTTTGGCTTCACATTGTTACCATCAGCCACTGTGCTGTAATGAGTAAAAATCTTTCCTTCAAGGTGGCTTGACCAGGAATCGAACAAGGGCCTCTCACTTAACATGTCAGTGTACAGCATTCATCCTTTTATTATTAATCCAAGCAACCAGAGTCGATATTTCCGTGTTACGAGGAGAAGGTTGAACTTGAGGTGTGCTGGGTTAAAATTGTATTTAAACATTTAATCCCCAGATTATCACTTGTTAATTTTAATCCTGTACGGTGTCAAAATGTAATGTCTCCCTAATACTTGTAAGTTAACACAATGCATTTGCTTTCGTACAACACTTTTACATTAGTACTCGGACTAAGCTATAGTCCTGAATGACTAATGAACCGAATATGTAGCTTTTTCAGGTATATCTTTTCAGGTAGTTTTCCCAACGCCATCTTGTATCCCCACCGGCACTACTTTCACAAAGCACTAGTACTTAGGTAATTTTATCATGATCAGAAATGTCTTTGTGTGTCATTTTGTGTGTGTGTTCATTTAACTTTTTGAGCACTTTTTATCCAAAATAACTGACGTGTTAGTACATTACCGTACAGTATATGTGCCATTGCAATGCATGGCTGTGAATTGGTACCTAACACCCTCTGAAGTAGGAGTAACACTGAAAATGTTCTGATTAGGCGGGTAATAACCCTGACCGCATTATAAATGGCCAATAAAGGTAATTAAAGGAACCAAAACCTGAGAGAGTTCCTTGGTATAACATACATGTGGTCACCTCTCCATCTAAGCTTGCCACAATGGATAAATAAACGACATCTTGACATCACCGTTGAAATCGGAAGAGAAGGAGGTTGCTATGACAACAACATCACTTGATGAGAAGTCACTGGAATTAGATGGAGAACAAACACGTCACCATGGGCATATAGTGGGGGTTGGGTGTATTCCCGTAGGATTTCATGCTAAAATTGATTTTGTTGTGTTGGTTTCAATTAGCCCCTAAACTGTCAGAAAATGATTGGGGTGCAAATTTTCCTACTGATGTCCCTGCTTCAAGGGGGCAAATGTTAGTACAGGGAAAAATTAAAAAAACGAGTCAAATTGTGTTTTAATGTACACTAAAGCGTTCGTCTCGTCATAAGGATTAGAAAAAGTAATATTTGCCAAGGTTCCACCTTTAGTTATAGCGGCATAGCCCCATAATGGTTCGAGGTCACCCTGGGGGTAAATGCGGCCGATGTTGTTGAAAGGGGTGTCAAACGCCGATTCCTTGTGTCATACTGAAACAGAAAATGCATTTTAATGATCTATTGATATCACCATTTGCGACACAATCCGGGGAAAGTTCTTGTTACCCCACACCTAGACCACACGTAACCTTGCGCCATTCTGTAATGTAATTAGTATCCAACGCAAATATTAGATACACACTGTAAAATAATACAATTTGTGGATCCTGTGAAGACATACCAACAACTTTACCAGTTTTCAATTTCTCAAACAAAATCGAGCATTGGGTAAATTTTGAACCCCAGGATCGCCTTGAACCATTATGTGGCTATAAGCGCTTTAACAAGGTCGGAACCGAGGCAAATATGAACTTTTTCTAATCCTTACAAGAGACGAACATGTTAATGTACTTACAAACACAATTTGACCGATTTTAAATTTTTCCCTGTAGTAACATTTTCCCCCTGAGGAAGGGGCAGCAGTCCGAAAATTTGCCACCCATCATTTCTGCTGTCTGGTCCCTCATGATTGAAAAAACAGCAAGAAAATCAACGTTAGCCACCAAACATCCTACGGGAAATGTTTCATGGACATTCCCCACCCAAACACTAATAGTCAAAAAGCATATTTTATGGGAATTTTTAGTATTCCTTTGCAAGTCTTTGTTACCCTACTATTTTAGTAAATCTATAACCAGCTCATGATAGCTGGTATAGCATAGCAGTTTGCTACCCATTTTCTTGCCCATTTGCTATGCAATTTCAATTGTTGCTCTATCCAACCCTTGATCAAAGCTAGAGCTGTTGACAAAAAAAAGATATACAAATAAAAATCAGTAGCAGCGAGCCTGTGTGCGAAGCTAAACTTATGTGTGAAGCATCCAAACGAAAGGCTACAGAAGGAGTTAAAGGGTATATCCCCATACCATTTTTTTTTACATTTCCATATTTTTTTATTATGGCCAAATTTCTGGAAGTTTTACATCCCTGTAATTAAAATGACAGCGAGAGTGGCAATTACAGCCAACTTTTTAAACACACAGAAAGCCTGGTATGTCAACCACAGTTGTTCTGCCATCAGGTCAAGCCACTGTATAAAGGACACCATATTTTGATAATTATCCATTGAAGTGTTTGTGCATTCTAAAATGTGTTGAGGTGGGTCTCATCAGAGTAAAAAGACGTAATAATTGCTATTCTTAATAAAATACAAACATTTGATGACACAAAAAGACTGAGGGTCTCAGAAGCTGCAGTATATGATTCCCAGAATCTGGACCATGCAGTTGCTATGTAGGTCCCATAACACTTGATAGCCTTTTTATTTGGAATTTTATTTGTTTTTATTTGAAATTAATTCTAGACTTTTCTCTGGAACATTTTGTGTTTTTATTTCATGTTTTTAATTTGGAAATTTTCAGGGATATAGAGCTACACTGGGCATTGGTGGGCGGCAGTGCTAACACTCAACTTTAAAAGCCCACTCAACAAGTAGTGGTGTATGAAATGCACTTTTTAACAAAAATATTACCAAATATTGACTCCTTGGACAGAAATTGTTCATCAAATTCTACCCAGTACTTGAACATGCAGTTGCTACAAGTCCCATACCGCCTGCTAGCAAATTTGTAACGAACGGACAGAATAACACAGAAACACATTCACTTGTAGAACTACCTACTTCCAGTTAAAAATAGGGGTTATTCATAGTTAAATCACAAACATTTCATATTATAGTGAAAGATATCTGACATTCACAATGCATTTGTTATTTGGAATTTTATACGCAGGTGGTTTTCAATGTGATCACTCAAGCTTGTAGTTGACTTTTGACAATCTTGACTTTGACAACCTATGTATGGAACTGAATTACTTCACTTCCAGAAACACATGACACTGAATTTTTGGACAAAAAAAAATTAAAAAGAGATATAAGGTGGGAATGGTACTCAATGGATACTGCTCCTTTAGCGAGTCCTCTCTTTTGAAATTGAATGAAATTCACCTTTTTGGAATACAGCCGAAAATGGGCATTTTAGTTTTTACTTGTATTTTGCAAGGGCAGTTAGGAAACTACCAGACTGAACATCTAAGAATCTATAACCTTAAAGGTGCATTTTGTGATTCCAGCACCTTCTGTTTTATTCATTGTTCAATAGATATCCTTGAGAAAAGCTTATTCACAAAATTTGAGTTGATTCCGATCTTGTTATGAGCAATTGCCTGTTTCCCACGGTCCCATAGGCCACTGTGGTGTAATTTCTGTCCGTTTACAGACAGAAAATACAAAATTGTGAATTTCTTACAGATATGACCGAATTTGCACGTAATAAGATAGGTACAAAGGATTACTAAGACTAACGGTTCAGATGATGCAAAAATCTCAACTTTTTTTAGGTATGTCGGGGGGGATGAGGTTGTGGATCATGAAATGCCCCTTTAAATGGTCGTATTTGTACATGTAGCACTCTTTGTAAAATGTAATTTTGTGTCTAATACCTTCGCTAAACAAAAGGGCAAATAACACAACATTTTAACAATGTTTAGTACAAGTCTTCTACAGTCTGTAAGAAGACAAACTCAAAATGCCTACTTTTTGGCCATATTCCAACAAAATGGACGTGGACTGCTTTGAAATAAATACATCGCCAGATAAAACTCACTATCTCCAATACTCTTCCCACTTTGTGTATCTTTTTATTTTCCTTAAAGGTGGGTGTTCTGATTTAGGTGTATCGTGTTATGTACTTGATATGAGAGCTTGCCACCTGCATACACTTACCATCAAGTATCGTGGGAAAAGAACTTGCGGTTTTGTTAATAGAAGCGATAATGCACATTGCAAGGTCCTATTCACTACTGTGCTAATATTGATGGTTAACCACTAAAACGGTGGTTTTTCGTTTATATCTTTGCAAAGAAGTGGATTTGGAAGCTGAAATTTCAGGACGATAATGAGAAAAATACGGCCTTTCATCTGATATCAAATTGATACTACTTCCGGGAAAAATCCGGGGGGTCCTAGATGCACGGAACAAGCACCTTTAATTGCTAATTTTTATAGTGTTAACTTTACCTGTATGTTTCTAATGAACACGATGCTGGATCTTCACTACAATGTAAATTAACGTGTTCTGTTAGGGTCTCTCTCATGCTTTCTGTGTTGTCAATTCCATCTACTTCTTTGTTCCACTGTAATAAACAAGCAGAAAATTATATTTTTCTGAGCTTTAAAAAAATTTTAGGTAAAAAAAAGTTTGTTTCCAGTACAGTAGGTAGTCCAAAAACCTAAATGCGAAATGCACGTTTTTTTATTTTTTTATTTTATTTGTTTAAAAGGATCTTCCCCAGAAATGGCTCAAATCGGGCTAAATTGTGGCAAGTCTAAACATTTGCAAATCATATTTGACTGTCAACTTATTAGTTTATATTCAACAAAAATATCTATTTGGATCACATATTTTTTAAAAATGAAATTTTCTGTCTCAAAGGTATTTTTTGTCTAAAAATATGAACATTTTCTCAGTAAATCAAATGTGTTAAAAATGGCTCCAAAAGTCCAAAATCAAAATGTGTGTGGCCTACTAGAAACAAACCTATGGGGTTTTTTCCTTATTATATGTATGCACATCAGTACTATATTTGCATCATTCTATTCATACAATTACATAGCCTTTGACCCTAAGGATTCCACACCACTAAATAGATCTGGTCTGACACCCTCTGGCCGAAAAGTGTTTAAAAAAAAAGGTAAAAATGGGGGCCAGGTCTAAGTTAAATTTAAAAATAGTAAAAACTGGAACTTCTTGGAAAAATATTCTGTGTTAGAAATTAGTTTTAAAGATACAAATCAGCACAATATCAAGATTAAAAAGTCTGTGAGTCTTTGTACTGAGTAATTAGTCTAATTTTACCCCCACCCCAATAGGGATATTTTGACCAGAAGCCAATATTTCAGAGGGTATCAAATCTCCTTGTTGTCTTCCCACTTCAGTAGCTCGAGAAATCTGTGGTCAACTTATGGATTCTTTTGGCTGGATGAATTGCAGAGGAATAGCGGTCCAAGGTAATACATATTCTTAAACAGCTGTGAAAATGTAAGCAATTTCAATGGCTGATGGCCGGGTTCAATTTGACAATTGAACCCAGGTAGTACGCGCTCGGTGTTGACGTTATTTGGAAGTTGAAGCGCTCGTGCCATACCGTGTTTTGCTACATTCGCGCGCGCCTACTAACGTTGCGTCTCATTGCGTATGTTTGTTGCGTTCAACGGGTTGTTCGATTTTTGTCACTGGGTGGTGGGCAGTCCTTTCATGTTGTATTTAAGCTATAAGGATCGCAAAATTGGGTTAAAGATTACCTTAAATTATAAAGCGAGATAAAGGTATGATTTTGGGAACTGGTACTCTCTTTACGACAAATAGAAACCGGCAACACCATTATTTTTGCGTGGAAGAACTCAGCCTCCAGCCTCGTTCTTCCACTTAAAATAATAGTATCGCCTTGGTTTCAATTCGTCGTAAAGAGAGTACCGGTTCCCAAAATCATACCTTTATTCTCTAAATTTAAGCGACTGAGTCACTTTGTTAATGAGAAAATGACGTTTTAATTAGGGCCATTTTGTACTTACAAACCAATGGTAATTTATTTGGTGGTGTGCAACCTAAACATGCAAATTGTTTATATTTTTTTAATGACATCCAAAACAAATCTGACAACTGATATAACGAGGAGTACAGTGCATACAAATTACTTAAGTTTTTTTCTCTGCAGATATTAGTGAAATACATTACAGGTGTTCAAAATCAAATGGTCTATGTATCTCAAGCTGACATGTTTCATGTTTGGGGAAGGGGAAGCTAACACTTTCTTTGCCAATCCAAAATGGCCACCAATCAGCAGTGCAAAATTTACAATTTCATCTTAGTGAAAAAATAACAGCAACAAGTTAGAACAAAATTATAATCCTGTAAATGAAATACCCTAATATTCAATAATGATTAAAAAGGATGAATGTTTGATAGCTAATTAAAAATGCTTCCTTTTTTCAAGGAAAATTATAAGATGGCAAATCCATGACGTTACTGACGAAGGTGAATTATGACTGACTTGAGTGAAGTATTCCATTTCTAAATGATTTAACAAGTAGATTCACTGTCATTCCTCCAATTTAGATATGATTTATCAAATTTATTTCCCAACTCTGTGGGTACCTCTCTGTACACTCTGTACAATTTGGACTTTTAAAACTTGTAACTGGTTTGGGTGGGATAACTCCAATATGAAAGCCTACTCATGCTCACTAATGAATCCTTGAAACAAACCCTAAATGCATATTAAACAAACGCTGAAATTTCAACCCTTCATCACGGTTAATGCTGATGGGATGGAAAGGTGATTTTACTCTCAAATTGAACCCGAATTAATCAAAAAAATGGAGTCAACCTCGTTATGTAAAAAATTCTCTTTTTTGCCAATTATTTTAACAAGGATAGCATAATAAATTTGAGTGAACCTGTGAGATAACAAGCCACCAAAATTAATTCAACTCTTGTTGCACGATTCCAAGTGTTAAAAATAATTACAACAAAGAGAGGCTGAAAACATCAGTTAGCACTACTTACCCTTTCCGATGTTACTCTATCATACCGAATAGTCACTGTATTGGCATTCTGCTCCTCCTCTGCAATTTACAGAAAAATACAAAGTAAAGCTTTATTTCCCCTTTGTGTTTGAAACTGCAAATGGTTAAATTTCATGATCATTTAAAAGCAATAAGGTCATCACATTTCTAATGACACACAATTTGACACAAAGGTTGTGGAGAGTGTTAGAACTTGGAGTTTTATGGGTCATGGGGTAATTATTTTCAGTATGCCCAACATTGGACTGTCAATTAACCAACTGTAGAAGGTGGTGTCCAAATATTAAATTAAATGATATTAGAATTTAAAACTTGACATTCGGGTAACACGCAAGTTGAATTCACTCCCAGGTATGGCCAAGTTCGGAAGGGGACACAGGTGTTTGTCAGTCTTAATGCCCAGTACTAATAATGCAGTTAAGTTTTAATAGAAATATTGTTTTAGTGTTGTTCCAATGTCAATTTAGCCACTTGGGCCTGCGAGTTGTTTCCTAAGTTTTCATTAATGGCACCTGCATCTCTTGGTTGAGCCCAATGCTACAACCAAGGGGTGCGATACTGAATCTAATCTTGATGTATTATTATCAACAAAGAAGCAACATGGATTGAATCCATGGGTTCCCTTGCCCTAACAAGGTTCTAGACCACAAAATACCATGTAAGTCGGGTGTTTCTATGGGAGAAAATGACCTAGAAGAAATACTTCAAGTGGTAAAGGTATAGATCTGCGAAGTTCATTACTTTGCGCATGTGCAATGAGTTGTGAAGGTCAACTTGGTCATGACACAGGGATTTCAGGGACCCGAGCTCCCGGGTCATAGACCCTTGACTTTTCATTTTAACCCACAAGAAAAATCGCTAAGAGTCAATTTGACGCATAGCTTTTTGAATGTTTGTTCATCAAACATCACAAGAGTCAGAAGTTGGCTTTCCTTTCACAATTTACTCAAAATTCCTGTAGTCGCAAGTCATCTATTAAAGATTATCTTAGTTACGGACAAGAAAGCATAATATCCATATCAGATGACGACAATCTTACCATTGATTTGAATTCTAAATTATTGTCTGCTTGACTGCACAAGTACATGAGATGTTGGATGGAGACATTGCTATTATTGATATGGTTGAGTGCATATGTACTGGAAGGGTGTGAAGTGTCAATCACTCCACAGTATAGCCAACCCAGCAGTGCTCACATTATCACATTCACCATCTATCAGTTACGATTTAGATTCCAGGTTTATATGGGTGCAGATGCATATTTGAATAAGAGACATAATACCTCATTTTCCATTTATTTATTTACATATTTGGCTAAGAACATCAAAATTGAACAATATACAAATATATCAAGAAAAATAAATATAAAAATTAAAATTGCCTCAGTGAGCTAGCCAGGAGGAATCGGGAGCAAGAAACTGCTGTCATCCAAAGGACGCGATTCCTCCAACTCACTGAGGCAAAACACAACACGATTTATAAAAATAATATGGTACAAAATATTGTAAATATTGCACAGAATTTTCATTTAAAAAACAAGAAATCAGACAGCCATATCCCTTTGAACAAGAAACCCATGTGCAAGAAGATGTGCACCCGCATAAACCTGAAATCTTAAAGCCACTATCATCGATTTTTTCCAAATGTAAACAAACAGCGCCCCCAATTTTTCATCAAAGTGCATTTTTTTGCACTGTTGTGTTGGAAATTGTTGTAGTAAAGACCCCTGTAAGTGGCTAAGCGTAACGCGCCGTATTTGTCAAGAAATGATGACTTTGTTTACTAATAAAAGTCGGGATCCAACTTTTTTTAGAGGCAAAAACAGTCACAAATGGTATCTTCAGGACCGCTTTAAAATGCTTAAGCGTCTGTTTTTCACAATGAACAGTAATATAGGGCGCTTGCATGGCAGGTCTATAGGTTATCACGGCCAGACCTGCCTCCAGAACAACCCAAGCATGCAGAGAATACAAAGGAAACACCTGCAGAAATAACTGAAATGTTCAGGTGAACCAGGTGCATGTATTGTATTCTTCTCATGCTTGGTTGATCTGGAGGGCAAACAAAAAGTCCATTCAACATAATTTAGCTCTGTGCAAGGGCCCTATATGACCTAACACTAGCAATTCAGAGACCAAATGGGTATTTTGATTTTGGAAAAAAAATGACTGATAGTGGCTTTAAGGTCTTTACTGATCATTTGCATCGTGCATACATTCCAAGGAATATATTTCTACTCAACTTTTTTTCAGGTAGGGATGTGCAGCCCCGATTTCCGAAATTGGGGGCTTGTGAACGGATTTTGTCTCCGAAAGTAGGGGCCTGGGAACTGAAATTTTGAGAAATTTGCAGGCTTAGCCTTGGGTATGCTTCAACTGGGGGTCTTGGGAACTGCTGGGGATGCGAGAGAGCGAAAAGGGGGTCCTTAAGGGCCACATTCTTTTATTTTTATCCTCGTAAGTCAAGTTGTCCCCCCTAGTTTTGCTAAGACATAACTTCACATTATGTCTTTAACAGTGTCATTAACAGTGTGGTGAAGTATGCAAAAGACATGGAATACCCTGTCCCCTGTTACCGACCTCACTTTGTCGATCTCAAAATCCTCTAAATGTACATTTTATATTCCTGTTTTTACTATCAACACAACTTGAGATCCTATATAATGCGATGACATGTGAAAAAAAAAAACTTGGAATTAGAAATTACAAATTTTGAAGAAATTGAGACTCCTGCAATCACTTCTGCATGAGAACGGTTGTTTCTCCGGACAAATGATGGTTTTCTACTGTTTTTAGACCAATTTTGAGGAACTTAACCATTTCAAAAGGTAATTTATTGGGACAATGAAAGTCAATGTTATGTTTCACGTGAAACATTTTTGCAAATCATAAGAGGCAACTATTCATTTTTCATTATCGTTAAATTTTGAATGAAACAGCATTTCACCAACTTCTCCAGTATGCTCTATTAAGCACAATATTGTGTCAACCACCCACCCGACCATTTAAAAATGAGTTATGGTCTTTGATTTTTAAAAACTACTAAAACACATTCAACAAGAGGTGATCACAAGAAGAAGAAACCTTGATAGTTTCTTTAAAAATACAAAATAATGAACTTTTTAGAGATTTCAGCTTCTCAAACGCTTGGCAAGCAGAAAATCATAACGCGGGCGGGTGACGGAAAAATAACATCGACTTTCATAAGCCTTATCATTAAAGGAAAACATGTATCAACTGATTCTGAATGTTTTGATTATTTTTTCGTTTTGCACTGAGCAGTTTGACAAAAAGTTGGTCTTGAATGGGCCTTGCTCATTTGCGGTAACGGGCAAAGGTATTTTTACATGTGGGTTTGCATATAATTTCACATCCCGTTTTTTTAAAGGGGGATGGTCAAATTTGAATATTTTTATAGTTTTAATCTTTGATAGAATGGCCTTCACCCAAAAAAACCATCTGTGAAATTTTGCGGTCGATTATTTCAATCAGTTTTGATATTTAGAGGGCGAAAGTTATGGTACTTTAAGAAAAGCCACAATGTATTCCAGCCTGCTGAAAACAAATGCACAAATTTTGGGTAATGCAAAGTACCATGTCGGCGGCACTTACCGGTTTCAATTACGGCATTAAAAATGTAGTAGTAGACTCTCAGCCATCCATATGTCCCACTAGATTTATTTTAGGAATCATTGCATATCGAAAAAAATAGCGTTTTTAAAAACTTCTGGAGGAGGAAAAACTGTGCGTTCTTCGTTGTAGATTTGTCGATGAATCAACGTGCTATATTTTGTTTGGGATTATGACGTCGACGACCAGAAGAAACGAAGAGTCTCTCTTGACGTTACCGGCCGCACGTTAGTGTGTTTACACACACGCACACACCACTGTATTGCGGTTGGGAAGAGATACAATCATGTGACTGAATTTGTAAACCGAAGTCGCTGCAGCGGCCAAAAGCACGTGATTAATCGCCACCATTTTGGGTAAACAAGGACATGGAAACCGATTGTTGAATAGCTGACACCGGGATTAAATTTTGCCGATTTTCTTTGGCAGAAGGGATCGTTCATTAAAACGAGTAGAATCTTTGGTAACAAGCCGTTATTAGTCCGTGTGATATCGGTAAGTGGAGCATATATCTGTAGAAATTTCTTAATTTTTGTTGTCTATGTCATCCATGTAACACGTTAGTTTTGTGGGTTCTGTTGGATCCGACGCCACATCTCAAAGTTTTTGACCCGAGGGGCTACAACATAGATGTGGTACCAATCTAGTTTTGATGTGACAGCTGAAACGTGATTTTGTGAGGCCCCATAGAGGACTGGTGTAAAACTAATATTGGTCGACCAAAATGCAACACATTTCCGGTCATAACTTCCAAACCAAACATCAAATAGACCCTAAGATCAAGGTGTATGAGAAAATAGTAGCTTTATGATACCAAAATTTCGACCCACTTCCGGTAAAATCTGAGCTTTTGGGGACGAGGATATAGCGATAGGCTGGACCTTTAATGACAACATGTTAAAGACATAATGTGACGTTATGCTAGGCCCCCCGGACGGCAGGAAAAGGGATAAAGAATTTCACCACCCAAAATGAATCGGCAGCCTCAACGGAATAAACTGCAGTGAAGGATGTGTGGCATGGTGGAACGTCTGTAACTAACACCACCATCAGTCGCACTGCACAGCGCAATTATCAACAAGCATGCCATGGCTGCATTGTTATTTTGTGGCCATGCATGCCATGGCTTGGCAGCATGGATGCTGATGTGATGGATGGCATGGAGAAGTCAGTCACTTCGACGGCTTGCAAACTCGACCGATACTACTTCGGGACGGTCATCCAACTAGACGGAAACAAGTCGACCGTCATACCATCTCGACCGATAACCAACAGACGATGCAACTACGACGTCGAGTGAACTACCAAACGCGGAACGATCGCGTGCCAACTCGCCACGGATACCCAAATAACTTGTAAGGTATTCAATCATGTACGGGTTGTTTGGGATGGTTAAACCACAAGTATAGGCCTAATTTAGCCAAGCATATGTAAGATAGGGAGGTGTATATAGTGTAAATTGAATGCATGTTTTGAAGTTGGTGCGATCGATCAACACGATACTTGTTATATAGCATAATCTAAAGAAAAATACTAATTTTAGCCAAAACGACTGGTAATAAAGCTATGCATTTTTAATTAAGAATTAGTCAATTCATATATAAATGTCAACTTTATCCTACAA
>JAMKCH010042015.1:0-48980 GCA_023653785.1 Ophioderma brevispina
TCCTTTTTATATTCGAGGGTGCCCTGGGAAATCAACGACAACGTGTTAATTTTCCATGATGTAAGGTAGTGCATGCGTGTAGTAATGGGCTTGGACCGGTAAACCGTCATGTGTTTACACCAACAAGCTGGTTTAATCAAAATGGCTATTGTCGCCAATTTTCCTTCAAACAATGAGTGATGGAGCTGATATAATATACATCGACTTTTATCAGCTAACATGTGTCAGATTTGTGGGGTATTACAGGCATGTTACAATGTCTGAAGTGTGTGGAGATCGGGTGGTGGAATGCAGGTGAAGGAGGCGATAGTGAGGTGAAGAAGGAGCATAATAGGCTTCAGTTTCCGGTTTAATTGCCTAAACCGGTTAAACGGAAAGTCCGACAACCGGTTAACCGTTTAAACGGAAGACAGACCTCCAGGTCACACCATGATGATTCGTGCAGACGAACGAAATTTATGGCTCAATAAAAGGGGAAAATCCCATGGGGAAAATCCCGCCAGTATCATAGGACCAGTCAGTAATTTTGCGTGCTATTTGTTACGTACGAAATGCTTCTTAAATGTATACAGGGTTCACAACTCACTTTTTATTGATAGCTTCTAATAAATATATAATACTGTCTGTCTGAAAACTAACAAAATCATGATTATCTCACTCAGGCCGGGACCTCAGCAGGCCGACAGAAAAAAAAAAAATCGGACCCATCCAGTTGCGCACCAGCGCATATGTTTACCACGCAAAATTTTCGACAGTATATATTTGTAATTTGTTTGTTTCTTAGTGGCGATGGTATTTAAAAACTGTTGCCCATTTTGGAAAGTATCGATAGTAGAATCGTATAACATTAAAACGATTGTACAAAGTTTTCCAAAAAAGCGTCAGATTCTTGATTTAATTTTGTACATGAAATACTATTAGCACAACAAACCAGCTCGCCTAGTGACCTCATTTTCTCCAGGGTAAGTATCATCTGGCCCCAGGTCAGCGACCACGTGGCCGATTGCTCTGGCAGTAGCGGAAGCGGCTAATAAATTATGCGGCTGATGATTTTCACGATGCCTAGGAGATATAAAAAATTCATTGTGGACATAAACAGGTATGTTCTTTACACTAAATGCGAATTTCAACCTTCAGATCTATGTTTTTAAATGGCCGTAATGCATCGTAAAATACCACCATTTTAGGCAAGGTTATGCAAAAGTAAAAATATTGTGGCGGCCATCGGTGACTTGCAATCGCAGTCTCGGCATAGTCACACTCGATCAGTGTGGGATGCACATATAATCAAGGACGTTGTTTAGTGTTGTCGGGGGGAGAATTATGTCGGTTATGACCGATTAGTGGTTTGGGGGTCACATTCTTTCTTGTAGTAAACGGTTGGTTAAAAATTTGATGCATTTCATGCTCTTATTTCTGTAAAAGAAAATTTTTGTTGATTTTTGTTAATTCCATAGTCCCGATATGAAAAATGTCCGACAAAAGGAGAGGTAAAAGGGTCCCGTTACACGTTTAACGACTTTCTACACGTTTAAATGGCCTTCCGACCGGTTAACCGTTTTTAAACGGTAATACTGACAGCACTAATGCATAAGGATATAAAAAAACGGTAGATGGAAGAGAATAAAGGAAGTACATGTATGAGGCTAAAGAGCGAGCAAAGAAAGTGGTTGCGAGGGATATGAAGGAGGTGGCTGAGAAGGGGATAGTGAGTTGAGAGATAATCCAAACAATTAATAATATAGTGAGGCAATGAAAACGTATGTAAGAATCGAAAGGGTTAGATGTGTGAGGGGGAAGTGATGGAACTTGACTTCCAGTGAGAGATATAGAGTAGAGTCTGCATTGGAAGAGCATGGAAAAGCATGAATGAGGAGAATCATCCGAGGATCAGAAGGTAGAGGCTGATGGCATTTACGTAGAAGGGTGTCCAACTTCCCATTTTTCATAAAAGTGTAGTTCATTATCAAATGCAATTGTTAGGAGGCAAGACACACTCCAAAAGTAAATTTGGGCAAAGAAATACAATGTAATATTTTTTTTTACTAAAATCTCCTTTATTCCTTCTTGCAAAGTTTTACGTATTGGAATGACACAATATGTCCATCAGAAGTAACATTAGCAACAAACCTGATGATTTTTGACGTACTTACTTTTTGTGACAGGATTTGATTTTTTTGATTATATATTATGTATTTTGGTCACTTATATCAAGCCAATTTTTTCCAAACCATCCTGTTTTGTGTTTTCAGATAATTGTTTGCACAAAATACTGTTTTTCGGGTGAATGTTACATTTGTGACAAAATGGTAAAATTGTGTCCATCAAAAGTTTAACATTCACCCTCAAAAGTGTCTATGAGAACTACTTGTTGCGAGAACTCACATTTCTAACAGATTTTGCTTTTGTCATCGCATTAGTTAAAAATAGGACAAAACATCTGACGGAGTTGCACACAAAAATTGTACTGAAAAATGTGTTTTCGAGAATAAGCCAAACAACTGGCGCCCTCTCTCGTGAACATTCCTGATGTGGTGGAAGGGCCAGTTGAGAGGTTCATGACGAAAAAGTGACTAGTGAAATGCAATAAAACCTCATCACACAACTTTCCATCCCGTTGCCCATCCCGTCCATCTCCCTTCTCTCTCGCCCTTCACACATAAAATCTCTTTCCAACGCTTCATCTTTTGCATCTCCCATGGATCCTTCCCACATTCTCACACCATGCTGAATTTGCTTTTTTAATCGCTCTTCCCACACACCCACATGGGTCTACCTAATCACTACCACCTCCCTCATCCACCCCTCTCACCAGAACTTTTGTCTTCCCAAGATTTACTTCAGACTCTTACCTCAAAAGCCACCTTCCATTTCCAAAAACTTTTCAACTTCAGTCCCTCCATTGTCCCACACATTAAAACCAATCATCTGGCAATACAACACTCACTCATCAGCCTCTTTGCATCCTCCTTGACTACAATCAATCAAATTGAAATCCATGGAAAAGTACAGAACCGTTGATGCAATAGAAGCACCCACCTTCACAGGCCTTGTCTTAAAAATGCACTACTTTATAACACAAAAACGTCGTTTATAAAAAACAACACCGAATCGCCTAAATCGCCTACTTCGCTTAATTTTCCCTGTATTTATGTATTTATCACAGAATATTGATTGCATCTTGTGAACCAACAATTACCAAAACAAATATCATTAAAATACAAATTTGGTGTGTTTTCCCAACAATTCTGGGGTTGAAATTATGGTGAAACTACGCATAGCAAAAATGTTGTGACTATTTGATCAAACAATGAATTCTCCTCCTATATTTTAATTTCTGTGGCAGAAATCTTAGCTCATTAGTCTTGGTCCCAGCCTGCTGGCTTCAATCCTTCCGCTCGGACGATAGCAATCCTGCAAACAGAGTCAATCCATTCATGTAGCTTTCAAGATTAAAGTCTCTAGCACAGAAAATTTTATGAATGGCAGGATTAAGAGTTGGTTGAGCCTATATCACCATCGGGGTAATGTTAGGGTTAATGGCCGGTAAATTTCGAGGAAGAAGGAGGGTCTATAGACCTTTTGTCACAAGTTTGTCACGAAACTCATACCGTCCTGCATGCATCAGAATGGTCCGGGTGAAAAGGCAAGCAAAATATACACTGTATAGGCCTACATATCCATAGGCCTATTGGCAATGTCTTGTTACGCTAAACCGCGTGCGGTCATAGTTCACAGTTGACCAACGTACCATTCGCACATGTACTGGGCTTCTGTTCCTTGAGTTAGGGGGTTCAATACGTCACGGGTGGTCAAACAAGACATTCCAGCGCGTTGAGGTTATCTTTTTTTTTTTTTTCACGACTATTCAGAGTTAAACATTGGTGTATGAAGACTGAGCTGAGTGATCAGACTCGTCATACTAGAACTAAGAATTCTCGGTCTCATCATGGCTACCATGCTCTCAAGGCAGCATATTTTTACACCTGAGTCACTGGAGTGTCAAAGCATCAACATCAACTGACTATACAAGAAAAAACTATAAGCTCTGTTAGCTATTTCAAAAGTCACTAAAAAGGGACAGTGCCGATAAGGAAAGAAGGATGACCTCTATAGTGTCCATGAGAACAATCAATTCAAATGTTCTGCATTATAAAGTGGCATACTCAAAATTAATAAATTCAATGCCCGTTTTTTCAAAAATACAGTTAACAGAATTCCCCAAATGGGGAATTTATAAAATTATAATAACAGGCTTTAACAATGCGTAATAGAAATTTCCAATATGCTAACCCTTTCCACCCCGAAGAACCACAATGCCACTTTGCAAGAGTCATTATATGTAATTAGCAATTCTGATGTTCATGCGTTATTGCTAAGGCCAAAAAGAAAACAAGTTTGTTCTCAGAATAAATGTTAACAATGTATCGAAATGGCGTTTTATTTTTTTTTTTTTTTTTTAGAAAAATGCTAAGCGAAATCAGTTTTCTTTTTTTTAATGCATTTTTGTGGCCCCCCTTTTTTTTTTTTCAATTTTTCGGCCTTCGGTTGGGCTAGCCGCTTCGCGCCACATTTTTCCATCTTTTTTCTGAAATTTTTACAAAAACAATTTAAAGTGAGTAACAACCTAAAAAAAAAAAATATGCGGTCAAAACCACATTTTAAACATAATGCGGCGCGTTCCCTCTGAGACAAACTCTGTTTTTTTTTCTTGGCCTAAGATTGTCTTATAATCCCAAGTCTTGGCATTCATATAGCACTACATCGACATAAACTATTTTGTATAAGGTATTTGAATATACTTTTCATAGAGGGCTTCCTCATTTAGCCCTCCTTTGTAAGCCTTTTAAAGGGCGTGTATCCTTCGTCCTTTGGTACCACCCGATTTAACCCGAGAGTAGTATCGTTTGATATCAATGACAGGCCGGTATTTTTCTCATTTCCGTCCTAAATTTGAGCCCTCGAATCCATTTCAATCCGACGATATAACAAAAAACATCAAGCCGTGTTCGTGTTTTCCACTTTATTGCACAGTATTGAATAGAGATTTTCAAACCTGCATTATTGCTTCTAAACCATCAAAACACCCGCAAGTTTGTTTCCTAACGGTGTACTGTGGCATGTTGTGTTTGTGTATTGGTGAGTGCTGGGTGTACCCACTTTTGCCGGGCGGGAGATAGCCGTAGATGGTCTATTCTAGTGCATAGGGGAGTAGGGGGAGAGGAAGTCCTTCGACAGCGTCCCATGGCTCGCTCCGCGCATGGAGGGGAAATCGCACTGGAAGAGGGGCGCCGTTGCGGCGAGGGAGTCCCGAGAAGAGAGCGTGGTCCCAATGAGGGGAGAAAACAGGGTGCGTAGGGAGCCACATCGGGGATTGAGGTGAGACGAAGTAGTCGGCCGCACGAGTCAGCCGCATATGGTAGAGGCAATGGACCGGGTTTGAGTAGGTCATCTGGCCATCTGGGTCTAGCTAGAGGAGTGATGTGGCGGACGCGGGGGCAGGTTGGAGACGCTGTGGCCCGGGGTGGGAGAGGAGCGCGGGGGTGGTGTAGGGAGGGGGGGGAGAATTTTTAAAATTGATTTGGGGGAAGGGGGGAGGGGGGGGAGGGGGGGGGGGGTGGGGGGGAGAGGGGGGGTGAGGGGAAGAGAGTGGAAGAGAGGGAGGGGGAGGAGTGGGAAGAGAGGGTGGGAGGGGGGAGATAGGAGGGAAAGGTTGGGGAGGGCAGGTTGAGAGGACCGGTGGGTGCCGCGGGGGGTCCAAACCGACACAACACACCCCCCAGCACGGCCGGGCCCGGGGCGGGAACACGAAAACTTGGCGGGGAAAATATTTGACCAAAAAGGCAACTGTGTCTCATCTGTTTCACGGCCTAGGGCTTCTGCCACCCCGTGTTGGCGTGTGCCGCCTCCCTCCCGGCCGGGTTTCTTTCTCCTTGTTTTGTATCTCTCTCCCCCCCCCACGACGTCGGAGTCTGGCCCCGAGCGAGCTCCACCCAATTTTTCGACACCCGCGCAGCCAGCTCGGCCCCGCTCTCTCCCCCTACCCCCATAACTCCCGGCAGTGAGCCTACCTGCACGGACCAACACACCCCCCGAAGAATGGGAAATGCTTGACTTGCTTACTGTCTGGAATTCCACTTAGAATCCAGGACGTTGACTCCGTTGGGGTTTAGTTCTAGCTGAGGATGTCGGGCGGCGAAGGGGGGTGTGGGATGAGGGGTGGGAGTTGGTCAGGAACTAGCAGAAAAAAAAGATGGAGATAGGGAAAATTCAGTCCGGTGTCCATCTGCGGAGCAGGGGAACGCGGGCGTGGGGATGAGAGGGTTTTGTCGACGTTCCCCTTTCGTTCCGCTCTACCTCCATCTGCGACTAGAAGGGGGGCGCAAAGCATCGCACTATGAGGACTGAGTAAGAGAGAAGAGGTGGGTCATGGCATTTGGAATTAATTCTTGTATGGTGGTCCAGGACTTGCTAGGGGAGTAACGGATGGGAATAAGATGAGTCAGGGAGGCAGCGGTTCTTCCTGTATAAGATGCAAGGCCCGAATGAGAGTGGTTCGTGTCGCTGGTGTGATCCTGAGGGTTTGCAACTCGTATTCTAGCCAAATAGGGAAGGAGAGGTTCGGGGGTTAGGGGGGTTTGAAAAAACGGGAAAGCCAGGGGGACCTAAAGACTGGGGAGAAGCCGGGGTTGTGGGGAGAGCGGGTCGTTATCTTGAGAGAAAGAAGGAGTAGGCGGTGTTGGGTGGGGTAATTTGGTAGAGGAATAAGGTGTCTGCGTTGAGGTGTTGGTGTATGTGAGTATCTGCGCGAGGAGGCGGAGATCAGAAAGGGTTGGGAATGAACAGACATGTGGCATGATCAGTGTCCATGGACGTTAACATTGTGTGGGGGCCGAGAGCGGGGATCGTGGATTCTGGGTGGAGAGAAGATAGAGGGGAGATTACGGGGGTTGCGCGGGGAGGGCGTCGAGGGTACCGGCACTAGGTGGTTTTATTCGCTTCTGTGGGGGTCAGCGATGACGGTTAGATGGAGATAGGTTAGGCTGTATGTACCGGGCTGGAGTTCGCGTAGGATCGGGGGATGGCGAATCCCCACGGACTAAAGTAATCTAGGGGTTTCTGTGTGCTAAAGTTGTTGTAAAACACCAACTCAAACAATGATGGCAAAATGATGATTATAGAGGGTCCTCCTTCTCTCCTTTAAAATTAAATTTAAAAACAATCCAAATAAATGGGAAATTTTGAATCGGAACAATTCTGGAGTAATCCTGAAATTGGCATCATAACAAAAATCTAGCAATATCAAAAAAAAATCGCGTGAATATTAAAACTAAAATTTATTGACTTGGGTGATGTTCTTTCAGCATCAAAAAAAACATCCCACATTTTGGTAGGTGGATATACCCCCTTTAAATTCCGGTAGCCTTTGTTTGGATGATTCCACATAAAACATGGGTGTGAAATTTCCTCGGTTAAGAGGAGATTCCCCTTCCTTCCTCGGTGTTGAAATTTTTTTAGTTCCCCACTTTTAGCTTTTTCTTTTTGATTTTCAGCCTTTTGGCTTGGTGTAACTTACTCCTTTTTCTTCCCTCTTTTTTCCCCCTTTCCCTCATTTTAATTACGTAGCGAGTATTGTGTTATGGAATGTTTTACTCTATCTATCTATCCTATCTATCTAATCTACTATCTATCTATCTATCTTAATATCTATCTATCTATCTATCTGATCTATCTATCTATCTAATCTATCTATCTATCTATCTATCTATCTTCTATCGATCTATCTATCTATCTCTTATTCTCTATCTAATCTCTCATCCTATCTATCTATCTATCTATCTATCATCTATCTCATCTATCTATCTATCTATTTTTTTTTAAATTGGACTTTTTCAAGGATTTTTTGCTATCTATCTATCTATCCTATCTATCTATCTATTATCTGATCTATCTATCTATCTAATCTAATCTTCATCTATCTATTCTCTATCATATCGATCTATCTATCTATCTATCGATCTATCTATATCATCTATCTATCTATCTACTATCCTCTTCTATCTATCCTATCTATCTATCTATCTATCTAGCTATCTATCTATCTCTCTATCATATCTACCTACCTATCCTACCTACCTACCCACCACCTACCACCTACCTCCCACCCCCCACAAGCACCCACCACACCCCACCCCACCACCCAACCGCCCCCACCCACCCTGCCCCCCCCCCACCCCCCCACCCCCTCCACCCACCCCACACCCAACCCACCACCCACCCCCCGCACCACCCCCCCACCCCCACCCACCCCCCCCCAGGCCCCCACCCCCCACCCACCCCCCCCAGCCCCCCCACCCACCCGATATCTCTCTATCTTCCTATCTATCTAGCTATCTATCTATCTATCTAATCATCTATCTATCTATCTCTCTATCTATCATACTCTTCTCTATCTATTCTATCTATCTATCTATCTACTATCAATCTATGGGAGGCGTTTTCTATCTATCTATCTATCTATCTACTCTATCTATCTCATCTCTCTATCTATCTATCTATCTCTCTATCTATCCTATCTATCTATCTATTACCTATCTACCTACCTCCCTACCTACCCACCTCCCCACCCACCCACCACCCCACCACGCCCCCCCCCACCTCACCCACCCCCCCCCCCCCCCCACCCACCCACCCACCCACCCCCCCACCCACCCCCCACCCACCCAGCCCACCCCCCACCCACCCAATCTCTCAACACTATTGCCATATGGCGTCTGTTGCCAAACGCTTGGGCCTATTGCAGCGAAAGCAAAAATCGGTCAGAATAATAATTGACCCAAGGCCCATGTGGGGTGTTCACAGATTTGGGTCAAAGGGCCTGTGGTCGATTACATGGGGTATTCTTTGAAAATCTTAAATTCCTTCTTGGTGCCACAAATCAATTGCCTATAATCACTAGACTTGTAGCGAAATCGGCGTCAGAATATCACTGACCAGGCCCATGTGGGTGTTCACAGATTTGGGTCAAACGTCACTTGGGCCGATTAATGGGCAATTCTTTGAAAAATCTATAAATGCCTCTTGTGCCACAAATCCATTCTATAATCGCTAGAGTTTGGGTCAGAAGAACCGATACCCAAGGTCCTAAATGGGGTGGTTCACAGAATTTGGGTCAAAGGTCATGTGGGCCAATTAAGGGGCAATCTTTGAAAAATCTATAAATTCCATTTCTTCTTGTGCCAACAACTAAATGCCTATAATCACTAGACTTGGTTAGAAGAACCACGGACCCCGGTCCATATGGGTGTTCACAGTTTGGGTCAAAGATCATGTGGGCCAATTAAAGGGGGCAATCTTTGAAAAACTAATACATTTTCCCTTCTTGTGCCACAAATCAATTGCCTATATAAATCACTAGACTTGGTTAGAATAACCCACTGACCCAAGGTCATATGGGGTGTTTCCAGATTTTGGGGTCCCAAAGTTCACGTGGGGCCAATTAACGGGGCATTCTTTGAAACTATAATTCCTTCTGTGCCACAAATCAATTGCTATAAATCACACCCTTGGTCAGAAGAACCGCTGACCAAGGCCCATATGAAGTAGAAGAGATACCGAGAAGTGGGTTTGCACAATTGGGTCAAAGGTCACTGGGCCGATTAAAGGTCAATTCTTTGAAAATCTTCCTTGTGCCACAAATCATTGATTGCTATAATCACGAGACTTTGTTCAAAGAACTGCTGACCCAAGGTCCCTGTGGGGTGGTTCTCGAATTTGGGTCCAAGAAGGTCCATGTTGGGGCCGATTACAGGGGATTGTTTGAAAATCTAAAATTCCTTTCTGTGCCACAAATCAATTTTTATAATAATAGGACTTGGTTAGAAACTGCTGACCCCAAGATCCCTATGGGGGGGGATGTTCACAGATTTGGGATCAAAGATCATTAGACTGACTAAAGGTGCATTCTTTTAAAACTATATATTCAGTCTTGTGCACCACATCATTTGCTATAAACACTAGACTTAGTAAGGAGGACTGCGTCCACACTTGCCTAAATACGTCATGTTTCCAAACGCTTTGGCCGATTTCAGCGAAAATTGGTCAGAATAACACTGATCGAAAGCCCATGTGGGGTGTACAGATGTGGCGTCAAGGTCATGGAGCCGATAAAAAGGGGCAATTCTTGAAATAATCATTTTTGTTATTTTGTTTATTTATTCAATTTGTATACTTCACTAGACTTAGTCAGAAGAACCGCTGACCCAAAGGCCCATTAAGGTGTCATATGGAATTTGGGTCAAGTCGCATGTCAGTTAAAAGGGCAATTTAAAATCTATAAATTCCCTCTTGTTGCCTCAAATCATTTCCTATAATACCGACCATGCTCAGAAGAAACATTGATCCAACGCCCATATGGGTTGCTCATAGATTTAAGTTAAGGTCATGTAGACTGATTAAGGGGCATTCTTGGAATCTATAAATTCCCTTGTGCCACAATAATTGTTATAATACAATAGATTTGGGTTGGAATATAAATGTAAACTGGAGTGCGACTTCATAATGTGTCTCTTACTTGCTCAGTATGGACTATTCTCAAGAATTCATATCTGCACAATAGAAAAATTTTTGTGCCCCACCAGAGTGTTGTGCCATACCTATAACCTGCTGAGGCTACAGCAACCATTTGTGCTCTTGTTTGTCCATGGCCTCCCACAAGAACCCCTGATAAAAGTTAGTGTCATGTGCAGCTTTTGGTTTGGGGCCGCTGGGGCAAGGGCTGGATCACCCAGTTTTCAGGAAATGTCCACTTACCACATGCCTGAAAACACTATCAGGCGGCATATGGAAACCTGGCAACTGCAGGTCTAGATTCGATAATCATGGACTCCACTTTCTCAAGACATTCTCGTTCTTGTTTTTTAAAGAAGTGTCATAAAAAAATGAAAAAAAAAGGGGGCCGAAAATGCAATAACAGAAGTCCATATTTCATGCATGATAGCACTGTACAAAAGAAAAATTAAAATAATAATGCACCGGACATCTTTTTTGCCAAATGATCATGAGACAATTTTTTGATGGGGGGGGGGGTTTGGCCAAAAAAAATTCCATTTCTTTGAATTGTAATATATGCCCCTATGATCTTTGCACTTCAAGTATAAAGACTCGGCCTCCATCTTACTCAATTCATAGGAGGGAACTTCCTCTGTGCTAATCCAGCCATGTAAGGAAATACTTTATCAACTTTTATTTATATCTTGCCTCTACATTTCATTCTAGCGTTGCTTTCAACTTTTGTCATGGCCAGAAGTAATCAACAATTTCTGCAGTAAACCAATTTGAGTAGTTGATGCCAGTATTATTGGTATGTGCTGAAAGATTGGGAAAGATTTATTTTAAGAAAAAAAGATCCTTCACCCATGTTGGAGCAAAGTTAGATCTACTACAAGTAAAGATAATCCAAGACTGTCTGCCTTCAATTTAAGTAATACCTAAATGACAGCGTAGAATTGTCACAATCCAGGCCACGTTTTTGCCTGCCTCATAGTGTCTATAATGCCAATAGGCCTAGCTATATACAGTACTTATATTGCTTATTACAAATTAATTTGTGTTTTTTTTTCTTCACCCTGTGTATCTTAGGGCGTGGAAGTTGTACAAGATGATGCAAGGTGCTGGTTTCCAAGGTCAGTATTAACTCGTTGTAATAAGGTTAAAGTATCCACTGTGGTTTAACGCAGGCGGATATGGTTTATGAAGTGGTGGGGTTTTACAGTGGTTTACTTTGATTGTCCCAGTAAAATTTGAACTGTCTCTTAGTATGAAAACCACAAAATAGTGTTTCCTGTACGGTATGGCATATTTTAAAGGGACCATTAGCAAGATTCTTGTAGGGTACATGGTAAGGGTTGTGTATAAACCAATATAATTGAGAACTATTTTGTGTTCCTGACAAGTTTTTGTAAGCTGGCTGATCACCGTATATCCCTAGCTCAGCTTAGTTGATGATTAATAATGAATGAATAATTAAGATTTTCAAGTGAAAAAATTTTCTTTTGAGGGTGTATGGTGTAGAAAATTAAACCCCCCCCCCCCCCAAATTCTGATGGGAAACTAATCATTTGGTAGGCAACAGGCCCATGAGTGGGGGGGGGGGGGGGGATTTGTAATTTTGATATAAACGTCCAAAAATTTAGAGGAACTTTCCCCCACCTTTTAATAAGAAAGTTCCACTTTTTGGTGATTTGAGATGTCCCAAAAAGTTTATACGATTAGGTTCCACTTCTAACAAAAGGGCTACTTTTTGATGTCCTGCATTCCTTCAAAATAAACCCCGCATACGGCCCCCCTGCTGAAAAGTACACAGTCAGTTTCTTACTTAAGTGGTTAGCCAATACGGCCCAGCTAAACTCTGTCTAATGCAGGCCAGCAACTGCCACATTACACACTGGGCTAATTGTAAGGCAGTAGCTGCAAGATAGGAATTACAAAGACACAGTTATTAGGTATACAGGTGATGTGGCTACTCTTCTGTACCTACCCCAATGGATACCCTGTAATTGCCCACTTGGTGGAGAGAAAGTGGATGTTGTGTAGACAGAACCGGAGTAGAACGCAGCTCTAAAAAGTATCTACTCCGCATTACCACAACGCAATTTAGAGTGGATGGGGGGGGGTGGGTGTAGTAGGGTAGGGGGGGGTAGGATACGATTGCTGCTCGATATGGGCATTGGGGATGGATTTCAAACAGTAATTTGGGGAATGCTACGTGCATTTTTACTATGGCAGTCTTGGTCCCAGTGACTTATTAAACCATCTCTGTAACCTTTTGTTCCCAAAAAGGTCTTTACTATCATGATTTAATTAAGAAAAATTATTGATTCAAAATCAGTCAGGGTTAGTGGATTAACCCCCGCTGCAAAATAGGGTAATTTCCAAAATAATCGTCATTTAGATTTAAATATTGGTGACACCGGGCCTAGTCTTTAGTCAAGTCTGTTTGTAACCGTTCCATATGCGTAACAGCGCCCTCCTACCATTAAGTCTACGAAACCAGACTAGCACCGGAAGTTGATGCCGTTTTTTGAATTAGATGTGTTTGCTGTTTAGGTTGGCTGTCCTACCCCCCTGGTGGAGAAAAATTTCATAAAAATGAGGGCGCTATACACTTGTTCTCGTTTGCATTTTTTAAATGTTTTTTAGGAAAATCATTACAAAATTTTCAAATCGGGCATCATCAAAAACCCCATTATCCCTGCACATTAATAAAAAATGCATAATCTATGCCAAAAATATCTAAAAAACAAAATTGGCATGAGGAAATACCCGGCGCACGCTGAGAGCCGGGTACCACGTAGATTACTCCACGAGGGGGAGACAGTTCCCTGTGTGGACTACCATGAAGAAATGGCCGATTATCTTTCAGTTCTGCCAAACACCAAAGGGACTTCATTTTTGAAGTGTTCTGTTTCGAAGCCCAACAAAATTGATGAATTACAGCAGAGAAAAATTAACCCCAGAGTGCTTTGCAGAATTTGAGCTCAATCATGCTGCGAACTGTATACGTGCTATGTTAAGGACTCGCTGTCATTTAGGGTCATACGAAGGATTTATTTTGGGGGGCGGAACTTAAAGAACTGGACCTTTTGGGTTACGGGGTAAAATGGACTTAACCCACCCACCCAGTGGTACCTTTTTGGAATTTTTAATATATTCATCACTAAAAAAGCTCAACTTTTCTTGTCAAAGTTCCCTAAATTTTTGGACCTTTTTATCAACAAATTCAACAAAAATTGACTTTTTCCTCTTATTTTGAATTGGAGGTACTGAACCCAGCATCTATTTATTATAACTATATTCATTGATAACTCTTTGATGTTGACAATTGGAGAAACGCCAGAGGAGCGAGCCCAACATGATTCCCAGTTGTTTTCCAACTCCAAGCAGTGCTGGCTTCAATCCAACAGTAGCCCATGGGTTTAAACCATAGTATAACCTGACTGTGTACTGATAAAACAATTGTAAAGAGCATAAAAATTCAGCAAGATTGTAATTTTTGCTCTACTGTATCCATCATAATTTTCGGTAAAGAACAAAGTTTTAACACAAGACTCAAAAAGACTATTGGCCTTCAATATTTTAAAAACATTCATTAACACTCCTGGGGAATATTTTTGAGGGTACTGAACAGCACCAAACATCACAAAATATTGCCAGTTGATGTCTTATGTAGTTCCTAGCATTAACCATCACAGATTTCTGATGTTATCACCTGCCATACAATATGAATTTACCACTATCATAAACAATCACAACGGGTTAGTCCAACAAAAAAGTTTGTCTCAGAAGATTTTTTTAAATTTGGTCTTTTTAGACCATTTTTTTTTAGGTGTTTACTGCTCACTTAAAAATGAAATGTGGCGCTCCAATTGCTAAAAATGAAAAAAAGGGGGTGGGGGGGTCAAAAATGCATAACACATGTTAAAAAATCACACAACATTTTGATTGTCTGAAAATCACCAAATGGCCAACTAATTCATAGAGGGAAAACTACTTATCCTCACAAACCAATCATGCATCAGTGTGCAGTATCGGAACATAAAGTTAATGTTAAAACAATATTCTAATCTTCACAGCCTGACATTTTCTGAACTTCTCTTGTATCTATCTCTCATACGGTGACAAGCTCGTGGGTTTTTCTCCAGTCCCTGGCTACCTCACCAGTAACTAGGTATTATGGTGAGTACAATCCTAACGCAGTTGTTTGTTTTGGGTATTTCGTTATTGTTATTCATTCTAAATAAAGGGACTATTGCTGTGACGATATTCGTGGTACTGATTCCTAACCAGACTTGGGGGGGGTGGTCCGGTTGGCACTGCCCCCAACTTCTACAAAAGGGCCAAAGGTTCCCCTTTTTGGTTGGCTGATTGTTATATGCTACAAAGGTCCAATGCAAAAAAGGACCATTTTTGTTTGGGGGGGTTAGGTCCGTCTTTTCACAAAAAAGGTCCACTTTTTTGAGGTTTCGCCGCACCACTCCACAATAATCCTGCATACGGCCGTTCCCGAACGGTTCCCATTTAAAAAAAAACATCTTTACATCAAACTTGCTCTTGTTTTGAAGTGTAAACTTTGAACATATACCCAAATTTTTACAGTGGACTTGCTTCTAATAAGCTTGATATTTACCATTTTATTCAGTTTCCTGTTTTAGGGTGATCTGTTGAAAACCTTTAGTCTCTCTCTCTTTTCTTCTCTTTCTCTGCAGGGGTCTGGCAGACATAAATGGTGATGGCAAGATGGACCAGCAGAATTCCCATTGCTAGTATCTCATCAAGAGGAAATTACAGGGTACAGAACTACCAAAATCCTTGCCGCCAAGTCTCAAACAACCCCCCATGCCTGGCCCTGGCCCCGCCCAGGTATGGGAAGCTTTTGGCCGGTCAGGGTAATGGGAGGGTTTGGACGCCTACTTTTAGGTTTGTAAGTTACACAGATATTCAATATCAAAATCCTTTTGTATATGTCTTTTTTTGTTAAGTTGGGCACCTAAAAAAGGTGGATTTGTTGCTTCTTAGTTCCCAAAACTTGTTACATGCTTGTAGTTTGTAATTTTATATAAGAGACAGAGCTTGTTTTGGTATTATTTTTTTCCTTGGGCATTGGCCTTCCAATTTCTTGAAGCCAAAAAATATGATTTTAATTTGTACGATTACAACTGTAACTCATTAAGCGTAAAAAGTCAGGGGTGGTTCATGTGGCGGAGGAGCACCATGCTACAAATGGGTGCTACGGAAAACAAGCATGATATTAGTTTCAAATATCATAGGCAGGTCTCGTTGGGACCTCTTTACTTCAGTAAACTAAAATCTAGAAAACAACAAATGTTTGCGACAAAATCTAAAAAGCGCCCTCATTCTCCATTTTGGCAAAAAGGCAATTTTCATGAAACGCTTTGTCAATCCTCTTCTAATAACTTTCATAATTGGATTGCTTTGCTTATTTTACATCAAATAACACATCTCAAGGGGAGAAAATATGTCTATTCAGTACCAGATATAGGAGAATAGAAGAAACTCTCGCATTATTTTGGACGCACCCTGTATCTGTGTATGCGAGTAATTTGTCCGATAAAAGTTGTACTTGGCTTGGTGGGCAATTTTATTAATTATAATAACAAGTGCCAAAATATCGATCGTATCATCAACTGTATGTTTCGGGGGTGACAAACCCATAACTGAATACCTTTTCTTACTATTTTGCTTGTTACAAACATACAACCCTGTATATTTATATCACAGGGTATTATGACGCCAATTGTATTGTTCTGAAACCTTCAGATTATAGGTCTCTCAGAATATAATGTACTTAGGGTAAAATGTACATTTACATTATAGCATCAACCCTGTAAAATCATGTATTTTTCCTAAAAAAAAAAATGCACATGCAACGCAAGTGGGTCCCAACTTAAAAAACATGACCTATAGCATGTGGGCATTTGATGCAATCTGATTCTATTCCTCTGCAACCACACAAATTGTTCCAGACTGAAATGATGAGGTGTCTTTCCTGTGCATTTTTAAGTGGTAGGGTGGAATACAGAACCTCTGCAAAAGGATGGGATATGTAGTTGTGGTTGAGCTGCACACTAACCATAATATGTGACCCATACTCAAAAGCTGCCAGTTGTCGCTTAATAGTTCAAAGTTAATATTTTGTTGTTGCAAAAAATCAAAATTTCATATTATCATCTTTAAAATGATACCTCTGATGTGTACATTGGGTGAAGCATTACAATTTTATAGGACAAATGGGGTTAAATTTCTTTTTATTTTCTTTTTTTTTTCAGGCATAATTTAAATAATATATTGAAAGGGCAAATATCCCGACAACTGATAGGTTTTGATGTGATGATCCCATATATTCTTAACCACCCCAAAATTTCAACATTGCTTCAAGGGTATCATCCAACCAAATCTCTTGGACATCATGTTACACTTTGGACAACATGACACATGAAAGATGCTTTAGACTCATACCAATTGGCCCAGTTGATGTGTCTGATTTGGAATTAAAACCATCTCTTCTTAAGCATCGACACGAAAAAACAGTTGAAAGAGGCTAACCTCAATCATGCAGCAACAGCTCAAATTACCACAGGAAGTTTAGTTAAATTTGCAAAATCATTCCGCATTACTTTACTAACTGCAGTGCTACATCTTCTCTGTGTACCTTTTCCTGGTGAATAATTGAAGTAGCACAGACAACCTCAAGACACTAATCTTTATAGAAATCAAGACACTGATTAGTGATTTTCTCTCTCTCTCCCTACTCCTCCTCCTCTCCTCTCTCTCTCTCTTTCTCTCCTCTCCACAGCAGATTCTCTCTCCATTTTGCCTTGATCTAGAGTTTGCTCTTTAAGAATTATGTATTTCTGTATGTATGTCCAACATTTTGTCAAAAGTAGTTTTTTTAATTTGTTGAATAGTTTCCTCCCCCATTTGAAAAAATCTTCAATGTCTTCAATCCAAACCAAACTTGGTAAAAATGAAAAATGGGTTTGAGGAAGGAATGATTTTCAGGAGGTTGAGGTTAAATGTCCTGTAGGGATCAAATTGGTTCAAATAGTGAACTGGCTTAAGTTTTTCAATTTGTTTTGAAGTTTTCCCACTGCTAGAGCATCACTTCTATTCATTCCAAACTTTGGTAACAATGTTCAGTGGCTGGAAGAGAAGGGTTGACATTGAGATTGATGTTAAAGTTCATGTCAAATTGGGTAAAAAAAGGTCCCTTTGGGGTAAAGTTGTGCAATCTAAAGTTTCCCATTTCTGATCACAACGTGGGGCAAGACTCATGGTTTTAAAAATGTTGTTAGGAATGTGGGATGCTTGAGAAACAGTTATGGACACATGCTTATGGGGGTCAAAGTTGTGCCATTTTAGTTTAAAGGTCCCCCTTTCTGATCACACATGGGGCAAGACTACCTGAGTTCAAAACCGTTTCGGGTCGGAATGTAGGGATGCTTGGAACCATGTTAGGAGCACGTAGATTGTGAAAGGAGTCATGGTGAATTGACTGTGTGCACTTAAGAGTAAGTAATGGATTATTACCATGGCAGTGTGCCTTTTTGCTTGCCCATAAATGTGAATTAATTTTTGCCTGATAAACTTGAGTACTACTTGGAAGGTTAATTTGATTGCCTTACATTTAGAAAGAGTTCTTGATTTTTTTGTTGTTGATATTACAGGTATGGCTCCCTTAGGTGGCATGGCCCCAATGCAAGCTGGTCTAGGTGGCATGCCGGGTGGCATTCAAGGTGGCATGGCTCCTGGCTCCTTCAGCTCATTACCTACTGGCATTACAGCACCTCGAATGCCAGCTACAACTATGTGTGAGTATACTCTAATTGATAGCATTGTCTTTGGCTTGTTCAGAACATGCACATGCTACAATGCCAATGAAAAATATACAGACAGGAAATAATTATTGTAAATGTGCACATATTCAAAAACTTCTGACTGGAGCTTTTTGTGTTCACCAATAAAAAATGTGAATCATACTCACAGAGTACTCTCCCAGAGTATACTCATCTGTATTGGCTTCCCAAGCCAGCATTGATTATAATCACTCTTCCTTTGCTGAAAGAAGCAGTCCTATAAAATGAGTGTGGGTGTGCATATCGGAGAAAGAGACCAAATTATTGTAGCCTGACTTCAGTGATTAGGACTTAATGGATTTCTTTGTTGTGCAAGAAGAACTTGCTTGCCATGATATCCTTCATTTTGCACCTTATTTTGCCAAATATAGAGCCTAAAAATCAGTCAATTAACATAGTTCAAAATTCAACAGCTGTGCACTTCTCCTTATAATTAGTGAGACACAATTGTATTGGATTAATATGAGCTGTTGTTTGTCTAATTTAAATACAGCGCCCTCAAGATCAGCAGGAGGTTTTGGCGTCAATATGGCAACATCAGCAACTCTGCCTGGTAGAACGGGGCAGGTGCCCCCTCCTCTGCAGTTTGGTCAAGAGCAAGGGTCCCCAGACAGGTAAGTGTATACATGTTATCAAAAACAAGCGAGTATTGGCAATTTAAAAATAAGGCTGGAGAGAGCATAGATCCCCTTCTCACAACTTTGATTGATACTTTAACTGGAATTAAGTGTTATTTGCAGAATCAGTAGGAACATAGGGAGTATCCTTTTTTTCCAATCGAAAAAGGAAATCTTACTAATTAAATTATAAGTGTACTTCTTTCCTAGCTGGCTGTAATATCACACAGTGATTAAACCACATGCTTAACCTAGTGGACCAAAAATAGTTGTGACAACAAATTTTAAAACAAATGCATGCGAAGACACTTTGTATAAATACCTCGTAAATATTGAAACTCCTACATGCCTATTAGGGACACCCCTAGTGAAAGTTGACTTATTGTTAGACTGATGGTCTGATGTACATACAGTACACGGCCGTTTACTTATTGTGTGGTAGCTACAACGGCAGCTACACGGTATTACACGGTGCCATGCAACCTAGTTTTACACACTGGGTTAGTTGTGATGCAGTAGAGCTCTGCAAGATAAAAAGGTTCTAAAGTACAGTTATTAGGTATGCAGTAACACGTCTACTCTACAGTACCTACACAGCAGTTGCCCTGTAGTGCCCTGGGTGGAGAGAAAGGGATATGGTGTTGACACGCCATTATTATGAAATTTCCAATTGGGCCTCATGAAAAAAACCCATTTCCCCAACGTTTAATAACAAAATGCAAAATTTTACTTTTTTATATAAAAAGAAAGAAATTGCATGAGAATTTACCATACGTGAGGAGAGCCGGTGTATAGAAAGGGAGGAAGAAAAGAGAAAGCAGGTGGAGAAAGGAGAAGAGGGGGGGAAATTTTTTTTTTTTTTAAAAAAAAACAGGGGAAGATTGAAAGACATTCATACCACTACTTCCCATACCCCCTCCCATGCGAATGTACTTCAGGGGTAGGTAATCCATGTTCTACTTGGTGGTAGCTGCATGGATACTAACATGAAGGAAATTGGCCGTGAACATATAGCTTGATAGTTGTAAATGCATCTAACCTTTGTGTAAATGTATCCAGTCCGTAAAGTTTAAAAAATAGTTTCTGTTTAACATTGCAGCTCGCTCTTCAAGGAGAGTGGGCAATTCCACATGCTTCAAAGCTCAAATACAAGCAAATGTTCAATACATACGATAGAACCATGAATGGCTTCCTAACAGGCCCTCAGGCCAGAAATATCCTGTACCGTTTGGCCTACCCAGATGTGCTAGCCCAAATCTGGTGCGTCGTGTAGTAGTCGACCTCCACAGTTTTAAATCTCGGTTTGTCCCCATAAGCGGGGGTGGGGCCGGATTCCCACCTCACACTGGCGCAAACCGCCCGTACTCAGGCCGGCCAAGCCACCCGAGGCAAGGCAGAAGCCAGACGCAACCCAACCCTCCTAATCTCCTCCATCCACCTGTTCTTCATGTATTCTTTGGGACGTCACCTCCACGAACCTCCCACCTCGAACTCAAAGGCCCTTCTTAAGGCATGCTCGTCATCCGTCCTCAACACATGCCCATACCAATGTACACTATGCGCCTTCGCCAACCGGTCATCGCCTCTTCCAAACCCAACCATCTGCATCAAGTCCTCAGTCATTCATTACTTATCCATCAACTTCATCCCACACATCGCTCTTATCATTGCTCTCTCGTCCCCCTCAGACTCCCCATCTCATTATCCCGTTCAGACACCACGTCTCGCTCCCATACAGCATCACTGATCGCACACAACTCTTATACACTCCATTCCTTTCTTCTTCAAAGGATAATCTTTTCCCTTTGCAACAACTCCCACATTTCCCTAAACTTCACCCACACATACCTCACTCTAGCTGTCATAGCCCCTAACATACACCACCCCCCACTAAACCTGTTCCCCAAGGTATGTGAACTCATCACAGGACTGCCACCTTTTTCATCCACAATCTTTCCTCTGTTCCACCATCCCTTAGCTCTGCTCGCATCCTTCTGCACATAAAATTCTGCCAGCTTGGGTCCACCTTCCTAATCTTTGTGCATCTCCCATGGATCCTTTCCACACATTTCTCACACCACACTGAGTTGCTTTTACCATCTTCCCACCACACGCCACATGGGTCTACCTTGCCACTAGCACCTCCCTCTCCACCCCGCTCACAGCACTTTTGTCCTTCCCAAGGTGTACCTTAAGACCCTTACTCTCAAAAGCCCGCCTTCCATTTCCAAAACTTCTCCTCCAGGCCATCCATCATAGCATTTATCCACATATAGCAATATACATATTATCATCAGATCAAAACTGCTATTAGTCTGTTGACATGGCACCCTCATTATTTCATTTGAGAGGTTTGTCATTCCACAGCTTTCTTTTTGCGGAATAAGTGTTTTTGACCTTTCCATATATCATAATACATGGTCAATGGATAGTTACTAAGTTCTCAATGCAAACACTAATGTTTTGGAAATGGTAATAAATCGGCCAGCAGAAGTAGTATAACAAATGCGGGGGTTCTGATTTAAGCATCACACTTGACATGTCCATGACTTCTCATTAAAAGTGTCACTACTCGATTATGATACATATATAATCACATTCCACATAATTTCAGCTTGAATGAACACATTTTAATATTTTTTTCTAATATTTTTTATGTCAATTACTTTTATAGGTCCACCTCTGACGTGGCAACAGTGATGGCCAACTAACCTCAGAAGAGTTTGTTCTGGCTCTTCCCTAGTAGACCGGCCAATTTCAGGCCGCCGCTTTCCCCCCAGACATGACCCCCTAACCTAGTGCCGCTCTCTTACAGACGGGCAAGGCAGGTAGCTTTCACAGAGTTCAGTGCCTCCTATTCCCATGATGGGTCAACTTGGAGGGCCTCCTATTCTCCAACACTTGTAAAACAGCCAAGTGCTGATGAGCCACTACTGCAGTAGATAATGGGTATGTGGGTATATATGGTAGCAAAGATTTTCTATCTTTAAGGTTTCTCCCGAGATGTATTCAGCGTCCACATCCCACAATAGCACCATTTTGGGGAATTTCACCTCAATAAGGTCATTCGCATTCCACAAAAATCCTATTTTTAATAATAAAATCCCTGACTTTGTACATTCATTTCAGCCCACAAAGTGCTGTACTTAAGTAATTTTTATTCGTGATCATAAAATGTTTTTTGGTCCTTAAACTTTTCCCTTGAACACTTTGTATCCCTGAAGTTACTGACATTTATGTTTTAGTAAATATTATATAGAACTCGGAGAAACTGGGCGAGCTTGAATTAATTAAAGACCAAAAATTACACGTCATCCAACCTTCCTCCTCGCTTTAATAGGCCTTTAGAAACCACTGGACCACTGAGGACCATGTTTATGTGGATACTGGAAAACGAGCTCTAATGTATTTCTTTCTGTCTTTATTTGGAAAAATTCAAGCGGCCGTAATTATATTAAATATTATATGTTTAGTAAAGTACAGTTATATGACTTGTAAATCGTCTATCTCCATTGACAAGTTCTACTTTGTTTTGGAGGATATGCACCACAAACCTAGAACCAAGTATATGCACTTGCCATGCATTATGGGATTGATTCAAAACAAAAAAAACCCCCTTCCCCCCCCTTTGAGTTTCCTTAACCAGAACCATAAATCTTCTCTAAAGGCACATGAATAGATGTGGTGTATTGAAATGGTAGCTTATGTTATAAAGTTGTCTGACAGTTTTGTTTTGAGATGTACATTAGTCTCAGGAAAATCAGGTGAGTTTTTTTTCCTTTTGAGATTTTTATTTTTTTTATAACAAATCTGTGAAAACTGAAGTATTTCTATGAAGAATTGGAAGTAAAAAATCTTACAATAGGGAAAACTTTCCTGTTTCAATAAAGGAAGTTATCATTTGTTACCTGAAAAGAAAAAGAGGACAATTGTATTGGAATATGTAATGTCACAGTTTTTGTGTCACTTGCTTAGGGCAGTGCACCCTGGTGCTATTGTTTTTACACGAATTTTCTGATTTTTGCACCTTTTTAATTTAAACATCAACCTGTGTTCTATCGATACCAACAAAGGTTATCCCATGCAGACAATCCTGAGCTGTTATTTTTTGCCGATTTAAACAGCTTTTGGTGACATTTAAAGAATTCAACACAAACCGCTTGGTGCTAAACGGCGGAATTAATCACATGTTACGCGTCAGGCGCAAGGCGCACCATCCCGACCGTCTCGCGGTGAATTTTTGCTGCGTATGAAGCGTTGCGCGTGTTTTAATTACTTTTTGCGCGACGCATCTTGGAAAAAACGAAAAATAATATTGAAAACTTTAAACCAGCGCTTATTTAACCGTGAAATTTCAATTTCTTCTAAATTTCTGGAGGTTCAGAGACAAAATATGTTTGATTCAATAGTGGCATAAAGGTGTATTTTTCACACTTGCACAACATACTTATTTTGAAGTTCAAGATAAACTTATTTGAGAAAGAGACATCTTGAAATGGCTTTAAAAGCGTCACTTTTTTAAACTAAACCGGATTTTCTCAATGTTTTTTATTTTTCGCAAATTTGGCAAAATTTTCAGACAAGATAACTCAAAAATTACCGAAGTAAAGGTAAGCTTTAACTTTCCTACGTATAGCAATCGGTCTTCTCTAGGTGACGGTTTCGAAATTTTTCATTTTCGATTTCAATAAAGAGATTCCGGGCCAATATAACTCAAATTTGGAAGAAAAGTAAAAATCAACTTTTTTGAAATTTTCCCTTATATTTCGAAAAGTCTAGCTCTAGTTTTAAAAAATGAAAAAAAAACGTCCATAACAATTTGTCTTGTTTCTAAAAAATAACATAAAAATCAATGAAATTCAAATTGTTTTTTGTTATCCCTGGTCTTAAAATTTTGGGGCAAAATCGTGTTTTTTTTAGTATTTTTTCTCAAAATAACGAAAGTTTACAGTAATCTGAATGCCATCCAATCGGTCAATCGTCCAATTTTTCTTTCTAGACATATACTCTTACATACAATAATCAAATCTTTGCAAAGTTACAAACCAAAATAGATAATCAGGAAACTCAAGGTTCACAATGCCCCCTTAATGCAGGAAGACACATATGGAATCACTTGTCCACTTTGTCTGTTGAATGTCTGTTGTTTGTTGTGAAAAAGGATTAAACCTTTGCCTGTACTATGCCCAATACTTTGATGGATTTAACCCAACTTGAATCATATAATGCAACATGGGATCCCTCATTTGTTGGATTATGTCAAGGTCACTACCCAAGGTCAAAAGGGTACATACCAAGGTCAAAGGTCACATACCAAGTCAAAGGTCAATTGAGGACAAGTTTGTAAGATAGGCTAAAATTTGTAAATTAGACCTCATTGAAAAAGTTTAGTTCAGTGTGGAACCAAACTTGAGTCATAGGTGCAACATTGGAATCCCCAGTGGTTTATGAGGTCAAGGTCATATGCCAAGATCAAAGTTCATCTGAGGCCTATCATTACAAACCTCGACCGTCAGACAACACATGCGGTCCGAGTACCGTATGTATTTTTTTAATCGACAATTCAAAGCATTCTATCGGCTTTAATTTAAGGTGAACATAAATATCCAATTAAATTGGCTTATTGTTGGATACCAAAACAAAAATTAAGAACCAGTTCAAAATTTCCAATAGTTTTCCCTACTTATTTCCATTTAAAACAGGCATTATGTGCTCAAATCGTAGCTATCTGAGTACACACCTGAGGATTCCAGTGGTATTTAATGAAGAATTTATTTGTTTTGAATCTGTGGCTGATCCAATTTGTCAGATCATTGTCCTAAAACATACATGCAAATATGTAAGTGAATCTACTATGTATGCACTTGTTATATAACAAATATGGCAAATATGCAGGGGGGTCTAAGCGATACACACAAACTCTGAGTGAAATTGTAAAGGTCCGTTCCTGGCTTTTCCTAGCAGTCTGCGAATTGGAGTGGTTTGTGCATTGTCCGAGACTCTAACTGCAGTCTTTTTCCCAAATACTGCAGTCAACGGTACTGCATAGATAAAGTCAAATTTATTTTAACCCTTGGTTTTGCAAAAAACGATTTGATTGTAAAGTCGGGCCGCCGCCGGTCGCAGAAAGTGACCGATATAATATGGCACTGACCAGGCTTAGCTGGGGGGGAACGAGCCAGGAAACGTGGCGGCTGGAATTAATGGGGGTGAAGGGGGAAGGTATAGGGGGGGTGGGGGAGGGTGGGCCCACGGGTGGGGAGGGGCAGGTGTGTCCCGGTGGCGCACCCCCCTCCAAATTTTCCCCTAGGCCGCCCCGGTTCTCTACACCAGTGGAGTGTGGGCAGTGGCTGGGGTCTTATCTGAGGCAGGGTGTTAGTTGATTAAGGGGTGGCTGGGGTGATCCCCCCCGGGTCCTGTGCGGCCCGATGCAGCGAGGTATGAACGGACCTAAGTAACTTTGGCAACATTGTCTTACTTTTTTTTTTGCTTGATCAGATTGCAATTTTAACATGTCATTTTCTAAAAACCAAAAAAGAAACAGCTAGCTCTCTAGGATGATTGAAACACTACTTTCTTGACACGTACACTTTTCCTTATCCATCGACACCGAAACGATGCCAACCCTGTGACCAAACGAGGCGCCCCTGTTTTCACTGGGACCACCCGCATCCGCCCTTTAGGCACCAAGAGGGGGTTCATAGACACCGCTGTTGGGAGCGGTGGGTTGGTGTGATTTGTAAGCGGGGTTCGGCGCGCCCGCTAACCCGCCACCTTGCGCAAGATCGCCCCCACCTTCCGCTAATTCCAGTTGTGCGATCCATTCCGAAGTGGGTTGTCTTAGATGGGGGGACCGCCATCAGGAGCCCCACCCAGCCGTTCCCGTTTTCATCAGCATTTCCTCGTCTGGCAGCTCCCAGGGCACCCCTGGTTAGCTAGGCCGTTTCGCGGGCCGAGTCCCCCACGCCCCCCTAAGGGGCACGCCACCTTAGGCCGGTAGCCCCGGTGAGGGGCCCCGTTTATCGCCGCCTGCCAACACCTTGTGGGCTCCCCGGCCGTATGGGCCCGGGTTTGGCGGGGTTTGGTGGGGGGTGCGCGACCGGCGGCGGGCCCAAGGGGGGCCCCGGAGGGTGCGAATGCGGCGCCTAGGCGCGGGAACGATGGGGGGAGGCCCACAATGTCCGGCTGGGCTCCGGCCTGCCGCCGAGGGCCTGGGTGCGGGGGGAGGGGGTCTGCGGGGGTCGGGCGACTGGAGGGGACGGACCCCCGGGGGAAGCAAGCGAGGCTCAAGGAGAGGACAGAAGAGAGGGGGTGAGGTGGGGGGGAGAAAGGGGGACTGGAGGGGGGCGTGGGGATGGATAATCCCTTTCAGCTCCTGTCACATGTGTGGACAGAAGAGTGGAAACCTTCGACAGGGTTCAGCACGAATTATAGAGAATGACGAGCAAAATTACGGGAAGAAACAACTCCCCCCAAAAAAAAGAAAAGTCCGATTGGGTTGCTATCTACGAAAAGAAGAACTCGGTAAAAAAATTTTTTTCCTATTTTTAAAAGCATGAAACAATATAGCTAAAAGAAAATATTTTATGTTTTGTTTGTTTTTGTTAAATAGGATAGGCACGAACAATTGAGAGAGACAGGAACCGAGAAAATAAAGAAATAATACGGTAAGGTTGTATGTATTTTATGCTGTGCGTTGAAAAAACAACTTTTTTGTTTAAAGTTCGCCATGCCATAGGTGTAACGATTTACTTGTTCCAATATAAGTGTAAGAACACAAAATAATTACCAAATTGTATGTTAATAAAGGAAATTTGTAAGCGAGAGAATCCTTAACACCAATGCGCTGGATCTCAAAAATGGGTGGCACAAACAAGAATGTCTACCATCTGACAATAGACACATGTGCTCATAGATTCAATCATCAATATTATCAAAGGTCGCTGTTGCATTTGATTTTTTTTGTAACAGCGACACTTAGGATCATAAATGAGAACCGTTATACATTCTTTATATCATAAAGAGACGTTAAAATCTTTATTTTATTTCCTTGTTCACATAGATGTCCTTTTAACTGACTTCGATCTTTTTTAGGCATAATATAGGCTTTACTATTTGGTACTTATAAAATAATGGACTGTGCCTTCAAGAATGCTAAGACCTCTCAACCAGATTCCTCTCATCAAAGCTGTATACGGTTGCTATGGACGCTGCACTTGGAAAGTCAAGTGCAGGATTCCTTATCTAAGACCATTGTAAATCCACGAGTTTGATCCCCATTATAGTCAACATGTTTTGTATCCCCGGGCAAGATACTTAATCTCAATTGCCTCATTTGCCCAAGGCGGAATGCCGGGGAGCTACTATGGGGGAATATTTCAATCTAAGTGCTAATAAGATCAGATAAATAGAGAATGTGCTCTTGGCCCTAGAAATTAAGTAAAATGAATTGTGACGATTTCCTTATGGTGGCATAATAATGATAGGCAACACTGCTTGGATGCTGTTCACAGTGATAAAGTGCTATATTAAAATCTCATTATATTAAGAAAACATGTAAAGAATTTTTCATTTCATGTTGGGGAGCTGGCAGGGATGTTTTAACTTTTTTCATGTTTACCTCATATGTAACACGTAGTGATTGTCACTATGCATCATATGGCCATGATATAAACAAGGGTTGCTTATGCATTGCGACTGTGACAATGCCAAAAGTGGTACAAAAGCATGGAATTTCATGGTTTTAAAAAAAAAGAAAACATTTAAATGATTTCCTTTTGTCAACTAATAATTAGCATGATCTCAACTATGGCAAACATGGGGAAAGCTCCAGAGCAAAACAAGCGTTAATACTAAAAAATGCTTTGAATGAATCCCGTAATTAAAATTAAATTAACTACAGGTTAGAACAAGAGAGGCGCTCGGCAGCTGGGCAGAGAAAATGTTAGCAAGTACAGAGAGAGATAGAAGTCCGATCACGAAGAGTCAGAGCCCCGCAAGCTTATTGAACAGAGAGAGGGTGAGATGAGTAAATATAGCACAGGCTTAAACTTCTTGATTTTAGGTCAGGCCATTGTATTATAAAATGGACCCAATGGCAGCACCATAGTTGGGACCCATAAGTTTGATTATTTTTGTAACGGCCACTGTTTCTTCCCATCATTGTTTTTTCCTGTTTATAGTGTTTAATTTATATGTATGTGTGTGTCTGTTATCTCCAGGGCTGCAAGGAGGGAGTTTGGAACCAACGACACTATAAATTATCAGGCAAAGAGGCAATAGCTAGAAGCTCGAGGATACGAAGCAGGGTGAGTCTCGCATCTCAAAGCAAAAAGCAAGACTTTGCCTGTGAATAGAAAACTTGGTAGGTTGAATGGCTTCTGGGTTTCACAGTTGTTTTGTGTAGTACAAGAGTTCATGTTTAAATGTAATGATATCAAAACCAAAAGAAACACCACAGTTGGAGACAAACGTAAACGTAATTCGCACCCTGAGTTGTCTGTTTCAGAAGTTTTAGGGTGGTGTGCCTGTTTCCCACTCTGCTCAAATTTTACACCTATGTGGCGGTCTGTTCTGGTTCATTATTTTCTTCACTTTTAGCTCAGAACATTAAATTTCCAATATAGAACGGGTTCATTGACTGTGGGCATTCATAAAACCAGTTTTGTTTTCAAGAAGACCAGCTCAAATCCATTGATACCATTAACTTAGTTCAACCCATTTGAATCGAGTAAACCCATATAAGAAAAGAAAGATATTTTATGTTTTGTTTGTTTTGTTAAATAGGAGAGGCAAGAACAAATTGAGAGACAGGAACGAGAAAAGAAAGAAAGAATAAGGTAAGTTTATGTATTTTTGCTGGGCTTTGAAGAAGCACTTTTTTTAAATTCCCATCATAGTAACTTGACTTTTAAATGAGTGGGAAGAACAGAAATAATGACCAAAATTGTATTTAAAGGAAATTTTAAAGAAAATCCTTAACACCAAATTGCCTGTTAAAAATGGCACCTACCTTGACAACCTTTGATTTGATTTTTTGTAACAGCGACCTTTGATCATAAATGAGACAGTTATACATTCTTTATGATCATAAAGGAGACAGTTAAAAATTCTTTATTTTAGTTTCCTTGGTTCACATAGATGTACATTAACTGACTTCAGATCTTTTTAAGGCAGAATAATATGCTTTTACTATTTGGTCACTTATAAAATAATGGACTGTGCCTTCAAGATGCTAAGAACTCTCAACCAGATTCCTCTCATCAAAGCTGGTATACGGTTGCTATGGACGCTGCACTTGGAAAGTCAAGTGCAGGATTCATGATTCTAAGACCATTGTAAATCACGAGTTTGAGCCCCATTATAGTCAACATGTTTGTATCCCCGGGCAAGATACTTAATCTCAATTGCCTCATTGACCCAAGCGAAATCCGGGGAGCTACTATGGGGAATATTTCAATCTAAGTGCTGAATAAATAAATAAATAGAGATGTGCGCTTGGCACTAGATGAAGTAAAATGATTGTGACGATTTCCTGATGGTGGCATAATAATGATAGGCAACACTGCTTGGAGGCTGTTCACAGTGATAAAGTGCTATATAAAATCTCATTATTATTAAGAAAACATGTAAAGAATATTTCATTTCATTTGGGGAGCTGGCAGGATGTTTAACATGTGTTCATGTTTACCTCATATGTAACAGCGTACGTGATTGGTCAATATGCATCATATGGCCATATATAAACAAGTGCTTATGCATGGCGACTGTGACTAATGCCAAAAGTGGTAAAAAAGCATGGAATTTCAGGTAGAATTTAATGATTTAATTTTGTAACTAATAATTAGCAGAAACTATGGCAAACATGGGGAAAGCTCAGAGCAAAAACAAGCGTTCATACCCAAAATGCTTTGAATGAATCCCTAATTAATATTTAAATTACTACAGGTTAGAACAAGAGAGGCGTCGGCAGATGGAGCAAGAGAAAATGTTAGCAAGACAGAGAGAGATAGAAGCCGAGCAAGAAGAGCAGAGACGCAAGCTGATTGAACAGAGAGAGGTGAGATGAGTAATTATATCACAGGCTTAAACTCTTGATTTTAGGTCAGCCATTGTAATTAATTCAAAATGGACCCCAATGGCAGCACCCATAGGTGGGACCCATAAGTGTGATCATTTTTGTAACGCCACTGTTGCTTCCCATCATTGTTTATTCCTGGTTATAGTGTTTAATTTATATGTGATGTGTGTGTCTGTATCTCCAGGCTGCAAGGAGGGAGTTGGAACGACAACGACAACTAGAATTAGTCAGGCAGAAGAGGCAAGAGCTAGAAGCTCAGAGGATACGAGAGCAGGGTGAAGTCTCGCATCTCAAAGCAAAAAGCAAGACGTTAGCCTGTGAAATAGAAAACTTGGTAGGTTGAATGGCTCTGGGTTTCACAGTTGTGTTGTGTATTAAAGAGAGCATGTTTAAATGTAATGGTATCAAAAACCAAAAGAAACACCACAGTTGGAGACAAAAGTAAACAGTAATTCTGCACCCTGAGTTTGTCTGTTCAGAAGTTTTAAGGTGGTGTGCCTTTTCCCACTCTGCTCAAATTTTACACCTATGTGTAGGTCTGTTCTGGTTCATTATTTTCTTCACTTTTAGCTCAGAAACAGTAAATTTCCAATATAGAATAGGGTTCATTGACTGTGGGCATTCATAAAAACAGTTTGTTTTCAAGAAGAGCCAGCTCAAATCCAGTTGATACCAATTAAACTTAGTTAAACCCATTTGAATCGAGTTAAACCCAGTTGAATCAAAAAATACTTATTCTACTGGAACCTAGACCCAGGTAAATGTTTGTATGCCTATGTACTTTACACAACAGGAGGACAAGAAGAATGAATTAAACAAGCAAATAGACGGTAACAAATCGGGTATCACCGGTCACCACACAACTATTATACTAATGAGCCAGTCGAGGGACTCTAAAGTAGCCGACATCGAAAGGTTACAGAAAGAAATACAGGTGAGTGTTGACATGTGTTTACACTGCTGATTTTGAATAATGGTCATATAGCTGTAACATGGACATAATATGTGTGGCTATAGTGATAGTGTGTCCTGGTGTACATTTAAGAAATAAAAGGTAAGATGTTCATGTTTATGCAAGAATAATGTGTCTGAGGCAAATAAAAACATGAATAATGCATGAGGCGAAGCCGAGACCCATTAATTATACAAATGTTTTTACTGTCGAGGACACATTATTTTGCATAAACGTGGACATCGCACCCTTTATTTCCACTCGATTGCCCAAATAAAATAAAATAACCAAAAAACTGGCAATTTCTTACTAAAAATGTAACGGTTGTTTACATCTTTACAGTGCATGCCATATCTTCTCCGCGTAAATGTTAGCGTGTGCACCTATAGTGATGGTGACACGCGACGAAAAGAATGTGTGCTTTGCATCACGCTTTAGGGCGTAATCACGACCCATAATCGCAGAATAATGGGCAGTAAACTAACAAATCAAAGAGCGTGCTTTTGAATAATGGGCAGTAGCGGTAATAGAATTTATATTTAGTGATGTTATTATGTTTAGATTTCTGAGCTAAAGGCCAATGGAGTTTCCCAATTCTGATCTCATCATTTTTTGTGGCCGCCCAGCTTTAGCTGGAGGACCCTTTTAGCAATCCGTTGTGCGTGGTGCCATGTGGTGTCTGTGTGTCTGTTTGGATGTGTGTGTTCATAATGTTAAGTTTTAAAAAATTGACGCTCAATTGAAAAGTTGAAGTTATATGGAACCAAATTTGTGTCATGGTGCACCATAGACACTTGTCATGGTAGGGTTAAACGTCACATGCCAAGGTTAAATCATGTGAGGTCAAGTTTAAAATAGGCTTAAAATGTAAATTGACCTCACTTGAAAAGTTGAAGTTGAATTGGAACCAAACTTGTGTCAGTAGGGTGCACCTGGGATCCCTCATATGTTGATGAGGTCAAAAGAAGCATGTTGCCAAGTTCAAGGTCCTGGAGCCGCCCACAGCTTATATTCCTTTGAATATAGCGAGCGCAACCCGACATCTAGTCTATTTTTTGTCTAATTACAACACAGTGGCATGTGGACCCTGGATACAAATCCCCCCTTGCTCATAGCCTCAAAATGCAAACATCAGAATACTCAAATTGTGGGAATTGATTTAAGGCCTCCAACATGTTGTGGAGGACCTATGTGATCATGCAGATGAATGTCTGAGATAGAAGCCTGCCTGGATGTCTACATAGAACATGCATTAATCCACACTACAGATTAAACTATTAGAGAATATTTTATCCAAGGAGCTTCCATTTTGTTTCACATTTGAAAAAACATTGGAAAGAGTCATCAGAATGCACCTATTCGTGCCAGGTTTTGACTGAAATCCCGGAATAACTACATTGCAAAATGGAGAGCCCGGCCTTCTAGGAAACCAACCGTTTTTAGAGATATAAAGAAGATAGTGAGGGGCCTATGTTCTCCAGATGGTAATTTTATGAAGTTCATGTTCTTGTTGCAACCATTATAAATGTATTCTACTGGTCTGACTATTCAGAAAAAACGATGTTGCCATTTTTCCGTACTGACCTTTATTGACCCTGCAAACGAGGTCAAAGGTCAAAATGGTCATACATCGCCCAAAGTATATCGACCTTGGTAATCCAAAATGGTGGCAAAATTTCACAAGGAATATGTATGTGATATTTTATTTTGTTACTTGAGGCTTTTGTTTTTCTTGTTTATTATTCAAATACGCTAATTAGAGACAATAATAGCATAAATTTGCCTTTATTTTCAGACCCCATCGGGTAAGTCCGTCCCAAAGCAATAGTTAGGCCTCATGTTTTTGCACCATGTATAGTGAACCGTACACAACCCCATTATATCTTGCTATTAATGCCCATGGCCAAGTAAACCAGTGTATTCATGAAGGTACAAGAAAAATGGTTGACGTAATCTATATCCCTCGTCTTAACCAGCCTTTTGTAACCGTTTACCGGGGGGGTACCACCCCTCGGAATCGTATAAAGCACCCTATGCTATGTTTTTTTATACCAGTGGATAGTTTATGGTAACCTCCTCTTTCCATTGATACCAATAAGTACCAACATACCTAGTAGGGCGTTACAATGACGTCATAAAGTCATTGTGCCGACAAAATTGGCATTTTCCATAGAAAATAGGCAAACTCGTAGGAATATCAGATTTTATGCGTTTTCAGCTCTAAATGATAGCGATTGACTAGTTTTACATAAACATAGAGTTATTAGAGCCATACTGTTGCATAATCGTTTAAATGTACATGAAATATCTGTAGGCGGCACCCCCCTACCCTTCGACTTTGAAGGCAGACCCTAACCCCGGTGAAAGGTGCTACCTTCAATTGTTTTTCGCTAAAATGACCAGAAAGGATGAAAGAACGATGACCCCATAAGCTTTTTACGAAAGCTTTGCATTTAGCGCACCGGAGCAAGTTCACTGGTGGAACCACCCCCCCCCACCTTTGTAAGACGAGGCTTAAACCAAATCTATGGAAGGAATTGTTGTTATAACCGTGAAACAACTAGATTGCACTACAGAGAAAAAAGTTAGTGTTATGGCCTACTAGTTATTTTTCAGTCTCAGCCCATGTTGGCTTTTTTTTAATTATTCTTTCCACCAGGGCCCTGGGGGGTGGGGGGGGGGCGTGTGTGGTCAATGTTTCATTGATAAGGGGATATCATGTGGGACCAAGAAACCCGTAAAAGGGCATATTTTAAGATTGTGCACGATCCATACGTAAAAAATGTAAAAATCTTGAAAAAATTGTGTACTTTTCATATGAACCGGACTTACTTACATTAGTGTATACAATTATGGAAATTGTCGAGTTGTATCGTATTCGGCTCATTTTAGGTAATGAAGCTATTCATATAGCCTACAAAGACACAAATTTCTACTGGCTTAGGGGTCAACTATTGCCAAAACTTATAAGGGTAGGATATTACACTTACCATACTTTGTTTAGGGGTGCCTTTAGACCAATCAAATTACTTGTACTTGTTTACGGTACATTTTTCAATCTCCTTGTTTCGGGGGTGCGGGACTTGAAAATGTGGACCTTTTGGTAAAGCAGACTCACCACCTAAAATGGCCCTTTTTGACCATCTCATCACTAAAAGTGGACTTCTTGTCAACTTCTCTACACTTTTGGACCATTTTATGGACAAAATCAACAAATGGTGGACCTTTTGTGTGTGTGTGTGTGTGGGGGGGGGGGTGCCGACGGTGGACCTGCTGCTGATCTTGGGAATTCCCTCCCATACTGCCAGTGCCTACGTTCATGAACAAAACTCATAAGCTTAGGGTATGATTTTGAATTAGGTTCTGTAACAATTTAATTGCCCGATTAATTGCACCCACTCGACACCCTAAACCAGGGCCATAATATTAATATTCAATGGGAAACAGTTTCACATCAAAGAAGAAGGGCTAAATTGAGGTAACAGTGTTGTTTAGAACCTAACGATTTGGGAACGTATTGGTTGAACAAAAATATAACATCTATCAATTTATGGACTAAGTGACAGCAGCACGAGGACAGCAGTACACTGTTTACAGTTCTGACACATTTTTTATGGAAAACTCCAAGTTTTGTGGGAACATTTTTACTAACGTGTCACACAATTCAGTTAGACCTACCTTAACCATGGTGGCATTATAGCAGCTATATCAATGGGGGTGACTTACTGAACTCTAACTTTGACTTGCTTTAGCCTATAGACTATTTAGGGTCTATGGTTGAAAAGGATACGCATCACACAAATGAAGAGAATCCCAATTTTTTCTTCACTTTTTTTACAAACGTCCTTCCCCAAACCAAACCTAGGACCCCCCGGTATACTTCTTGCTTTAGACGAGACTATCCCGGGTCCCTGGATGGGATCGAATAATGAAAAACACCATACATGTGACTGAGACTAGATAATAGTATACATACTTTTGTCTCTGAAGTGCGAAATGTGGTATTTCACTAAAACGACGATTTTGTTCCACGGATTTGGTATCTACTACATCATTAATTTTTTCTCTTGCACATTTTTACAAACAACTTTCTTTACTTTACTTACCCAGGGGTATTAGCTAATAGCAAGAAATAACGGGGATTGTGTAGGGTTCATTCTACATTAAGTGCGTGTTTACAGATGACTACATTGTTGGAAGAACTTGAAGGCCTAGCCTTGCTTGGACAGGACTGTGCTTGCATAAAGGCAATTATTAATGCATATTATTTTTTCTAATTAGGTTATTTGCATATTACAAGAAAACGAAAGGTTCAATAACAAAATAATATCACCTACACTATCCTTGTGAAATTTGCCACCTTTTGGTACCAAGGTCGATATACTTTGGACGATGTATGAACCATTTTGACCTTTGACCTTGTGTCAATGTCACTAAAGGTCCACAGAAAAAATGGCAACATCGTTTTCTGAATATCGGCACCAGTAGTATAAAACCGTTTATAGTGGTTGCCAACAATTAACATGAACTTCCCAAATTTTAACATAGGCCCCTCCACTTAGAGTGTATGTGTACTAATCGTATAAAGGAGCACCACATGCTATAGACAAAATTCATGCAGATGCCAAGAAAAAAGTGGTTTCAGGTCAAGAAGGAAATGGCACCTTCAGAAAACTATGGGCCCTTTCCATGGCAACAGGGCGTTCTCTAAAAAAACATCATTTCGAGAAAATGGCTTTAAAGTTTAGATCATTTTTTTTTGTATGACTTACTTGACATATTATGGTTTATGTAGGAATAGTCTTTAACTTTTTTGTATTTATCAACATTTTTGGTCTAAATGCCCTCGTAGTTTTGGAGAAATCAATGAATTTATGAAGTAACAACACCAAAGTACCGCAGTTCGTATCAGGTATTTTAGGGCAAAAGGGCGTATCTTAGAGTTTGTTCCCTTTTGCCGCGAAAAAAAGAAAAATAACTGCCGTATCATGTATTTTCATGGCAGAAGGGCATATCTTAGAGATAGGCCCTTTTGGCTGTGAAGAAAATAACTGCCGTATCAGGTATTTTCAGCAAAAAGGGCCTATCTTAGAGATATGCCTGGACAATCAGACTTTCATGGCAAAAGGGTTTTTATCTCATAATTGCCCTACACAACTTAATATTATCATGACAAAACAACAATTATTTTTGTCACATCGTGGTGGTGAGCATTTTTTGTTCACCAGGTGTGTGAGAAAATAGGGATTTTGCCATTTGGTCAATACCATTTGGTCTAATACCCATTATTCTAATATTCCATCTAGTCTAACATCCATCGGTCTTAAAAATGTCCATTTGTCTACTATCCATTTAGTCTAATATTCATTGGTCACTACTATTTGGTTTAATGCCCATCTGGTCTAACATGCCGTTTGGTCTAAGGTCATCTGGTCTAATATCCATTTGGTCTAAATACATTTACATCAATTATTTTTGGGTTTAACTTCAAATGAATATTTACACCAAATTGAGTATATTAAACCAGGATAAATTAGACAGGTGGATATTACACCAAGTGGATATTAGACCAATGAATATTAGACCAAATGCACTTAGGCCAAATGGCATTAGACCAAATGGATATTAGCCCAGATGGATATAAGACCAGATGGCTGTTAGACCAATTGGTATTAGACCAAATGGTATTAGGCTAGACTGGTATTAAGACCAAATGGATATAGACCAAAGGTGTTTGTGGTTATTAGACCAATGGTAGTATACAAAATGGGCATTAGACCGAATGGGCATTAACCCAATGGATATTAGCCTTCTGGTTGTTGATAAATTGGGATGTTAGACTAAATGGTTATTAGACCAATTGGTATAAGACAATATGGGCTTAGACCAATTGAAGTTATACCAAAAGGCTATTAGACCAAATTGGTTTAGACCACATGGCAATAAACCATTGTGTTCAGATAGCAAAGAGATAAGTGCGCAGGATATTTTAATGTTATGCCCAAATCTTTGTACACAAGTGATTGCAGATCTGTGCACAGGGTATTGTAAAGTTATGCCCATATCTGTGTACACTAGTGATGAGATAATAGCACGCCAGGTATTCTAAAGTCACGCCAATTCCCATCTTCTCCCGGCCTCCTGATTCTATTGGTAATATGACTTAACTCAAGTTAGGTCCTTTTGCCATAAAAAATGTTGCGTTTCGATGATAAGGTATTCAGAAATGACCTAACTTTGAGATAGGCCCTTTTGCCATTAAAATTTTGAAAAACAAAAAAAAATGCTTGAGATAGGTCCCTCTATCTTGTAAATGCACCAGTTTTGCAACTTGAGACCATCAAAAATGAAAAGATCACCCTCGATTTACCCAAGATGTGTTACTAACTCAAAATGTCAAAATTTTGAGTTACGCCCTTTTGCCATGAAAGGGCCGACTAGTCTAAGTAGACATATATGAATTTTATTGAATTTTGATTTGTGCATGCTTGATTTGATTTGTGCATTTGTGCATGCTGAAAATTTTTTTAAATGTGCTAAAAATGGATTCTTTGACAAAGTAAAAAGCAAAAAATTTGTTTAAAAGGATGGATTCTTTGACACAGTAAAAAGCTTAAAATCCTCAAGTGCCGGGGTGCTGCCCCTGGACCCCACCAGGAGCCCTAAGGCGGGCCCCTGGACCCCACCCTTTAAGGCTTCATGAGATTTTCCACTTTCAAATGTTGATAGGTGTGTACATGTAGAGCATTTATCTTACACGAGTCAGTGACATGAACACAGTCAATATTTCTTGCACGCATCAAAGTACGGGCTTTAAGCGCGCACGTGTGCACAAAGACAGTGTATCTTGATGCATGTATCACATGTCTTGATGCGATGAGAAATGAAGGTATAGTAAGGTGTTTACTGCACTGCTCACATATTACATAATTCAATCTGACTTTAGAATTAAAACTCTGTACTTTAAAAAGTGTAGTCACCCCTAATTTGAAACATTCTGCTAGTAGAAATGTCGTACTAAAATAAGGTACTTGATAAAAGCAGAATGACAGGTGTAATGAGAAAATTTACACTGTTAAGAACCTTAACCCTAGGCAGCTGGCTACTTCCCTCATATACAAATATTGTCAAAGATAACCCATGTCTAGTCTGCTTTCAACATTTGAAATCTCAGTTTGAAATCCGTTCTATTAAAAGGGGATGACCCGATTTATGTATATGAAGTTTTCATCTCGATAGAATGGCCTTCACCCCAAAACCCCATCTGTAAGTTTTGCGCCTATATTTCAATCCGTTTTGATGTGAGAGCTAAAAACATGATTTTGTAAGCTCCATAGATTTCTGTGTATCGTTAATATTGGTCAACCAAAATGGAGCACATTTTTGCTAATAACTTCCAAACCCAAACATCCTTTAGCCCTAAGATTTCAGTGTAAAAGAGAAAAACAGTAGCTTGCTTCTGATATCAATAAAAGTGGTGAGAAAGTGGCGGTGGCTAGAGGATTAGCAGCTTACTTGAGCAAAGGGTCCTCGGAATCGGAATCTCAGTGGACCACCTTGCTGGAATTTAATTCGGGAACTCCTTTGGGATTTGGATTTGATTTGTTTTATAACAGATATGATTTAAACATGAAGTGCACTTTCTCATGTCATTGTGACTAATGGGCAAATTAACCATGAAAGCTTGCACAACCCATCCGGTGTGTGTTTGTATGTTTGCAATATGCGCATGTGTAGCTGCTGCCTCCAAGTTGCATTGCTTTCTGTCTAGTAATATTACGTGTAAGTCTCTAGCAATTGGCAACAGGCCACGATTGAGAGTAAAAAAAACCTTATTATTATGTCAAAAATGTGATCACTTCCGGTAAAGTTTGTGGTTTGGGGACGAGGCTATTAGCGATTTAAACTGGAAGGCAAGATATAGATTACAGTGTGGTCCGTCAGATTTTAGCTGGGAGCACCACTTAGATTTTTGTTGTCACAAGGTCCAGATGGATGGATGTATTGTCTGTTACTCGTCAACTAAAAAGGTAAACCTTCATTTCTCTGAACTTGATATACGAATAGTGATGGAGACAAGTATTACCCATGTTGCCTGTCATTAACGAAGATGAATATTGAGCACCTCATTTGCATATTTGTTCTGATTGACTACTAACAAGAAGTTGTAGAAGCCAGTGACTGATTTCCATTGTGAACTTCTTTGTGGGAAGTGGTAACCACAGAATTTTGTGTTTCCCCCAAAGTGGAACACACAGTGTATTCTGTAAAATAGCGATCGAGAAGCGGAAAATTCTAGTCAGTCCTTCTGGACCCACACATTATTCTCATTCAAGAGCTAGCACATTGAAAGTGTAAATAGGGGCTATTTAAAGAGACACGAGGACATTTCCAGAAAGAAACGCCCCCAATTTTTTCAAACCCAAGTTTTCTGCATATTTGGAATGTGTACCAATGCATAAGATCACACCTGAAGTGAATAAGCTAAATACACTGTCTTTATGTAATAAGACCCATAAGATGATGATTTTGCATTTTCTGTCGTGTACAACAGAAAATCAAAGCTTGCTTTTCTATGGGAAGATTACAATAGGAGGCAAGTTCAAAACAAAGTTTTTGGTTTTCTTTTGTTCTTGTTTGACCAATAAACCTTTGAAACGTTCATGTTAGGTGTTCTACCACCTTGATTACATTTAAGTGCAAATTGAGAAAAATTTGTATCCTCAAAAAAATCTCCTGTCCCTTTAATAGCTAACATATATCACAACAATAACTAAGACATTTTTGCCTATTTGATATGTATTAACCTGACAAAAAAAAAAAGCAAAATTAGAAGTAAAACTTGCTTCAGAGCATCGTGTTTGATAGTGACTTTGGGAGTGGTCAAGAATTGGGTGGATAATTGGCTGATGTCAGTGCCTGAATGCGGTCTATTGTGCAACACTGCATGCGAGTGATGTAAACTGTTGAGTGGACCCATTCAGTATACGATTACACATGAAAGTATCCCAATAGCTGACCAATCGAAGATAACCTAATTCAGATGGACTGTACATCTGATGAGGAAGAGGAATTTCTGCATTCAGATAATGAAAATTCATCTGAACTATCTGAAGGATTTGATTTAAATGATGGGCCCAGTGGTTCATGAAACCATGGGCTGCATGTGACAGATCTCATGGCTCCACAATGCCGGGGTACAATGACCATTTCGGCATTTTTAAAAGAAACATTTATACATTTCATTGTTGGAATCAAAAGAAGTTTTAAAAAGAAACAACAAAACTTACTATTTTATGATTTGACGAAAGAGAGAAAACTTGAAAAGAGCGTGTATAACACCGTAACTATTCTTTCATGCATACGAGTGTCGAAACTTGCATTCTGTGATATGGGCCGGGCTGTGATGCCTTACAGAAATTGACAGAAGCAAACGTCAGATTCGGGAGTGAATTTTGTTTTCAAGTTTCGCTGTATGTCCTCCTACCTCTTTGCTGTTTTTCATTTTGCTGCTTCTTCTTGCATATGAGGCAGCAGCTAAATGTGTTGAATTTGGCGGAGCCAACTCACTGTTGATTGGTTGGGGTTTGAGAAGTCTGTATCCACCGGTACTCATTGATCTGCAGTCTGTGATGGAGAGCCACATTGACAGGCTGGAGATGGTCGCAGCCCCTATCGGTGTATATTGCTGTTGAAACGATCGACTCCTTGTGCGAATCCTGTTCAAGGTGACCCATTCCTTATGTGGGAGATTGCTACCAGGTGGGAGTTCTGTCATAGGTGTGATAGTGAATTGGTCTGATCTTGGGGTATCTAGCCAGGCAGTGTTCCATGTCTGTAAGATGTTGAATGGGGAGCTGGAGAGTTAGCGGCGTGTCAACAGAAAGGTCGATGAGAGTGCAGTCTCTCTCTGCTGAGCTGGTGTGATTCTTTGACAGTATTGTGCAGCAGGTGCTTGTTGTCCAACAGAACCTTATTCACCAGTTTATGTGTGTGATGTTCTCTCCGAAGCACTGCAGGTGCAATGCCTGAAAGCACTTGTTGAAACTCAGATGGAGTAGGACGAAAGCAGCCAGTAATGGTTCTCATGGTCTCGTTGAGTATTATGTCCAGCTTTTTTTTGTGAGAGCTATTGCATCATGCTGGGGCGGCATATTCAGCAGTGCTGTAGACCAGAGCCAGGGCGGTGGTGCGTAGAGTGGATGGACTTGCACCCCATGAAGATTCAGTGAGGCGCACAGGAGGTTATTCCTCGAAGATACCTTTGCACATACTGGCTCGAGATGCTGCTGTTCAAGCTTCACTCCCAGATAAGTTGTAGGATTGTATGGCAGAGGTGCTCCATTTAGGTTGATTTGGTGCTGGCGATGAACCTCTTTGTTGTTAAGATGAAAGGCTGCAGTAGCGGTGGTCTTAGCTTTCACTCAGCTTGAGTTTCCAGGTCTTGAGATCGCTTTAAGTAGGGCCATATCTGCAGCTTGTGCTTTTACTTCAGTCAGCTTCTGTCAAGTGAAGAAGGGCAAGAACGTCGCATAGCCATAATAGTCTAGATGTTGTTTGAGGTAAGTGATTTGGATTTGATTTTGGGGATTTATTCGCATATCATCACAGCATCACTACAATCAATTATTGCACATGATAAATGACAACAAATTACATAGCTAAGTGACATACAGGCAGAAGTAAGCCCAAGGATAACCCACTTTAAGCTAAAACTTATTTCCAAAGGGGTTCTTTTGAAATACACCTTAAATACTATGAATCAAAATTTAAAAAAATAATACATCACACAAAACACCAGATCACCTGAAACAAAATTATAACATATTTTGCATCATTTTGTTAAGAGGGAGCCTTGGTGGTCTTTTAATTATCTTTCAGAGAGAGATGGATTAATGTTATCTGAGCTTGGTAGGCGTCCAATTTTTTTAATTGCCATGTTTAAAAAATGAACTAGCACTGACGGATTTGGTGCTCTTGGTAACTGAAAATTAAAAGCACTACCCCTTTTATTATGATGATGAACTGGACCCCCTACAAAGTTTTCCTCTATAATCGGGCAGGATTTGTTAAAATATTAAAAAACATGATTTAAGCGAAGCTGCTCAGCCTTGTGCTGATTGTTTAAAATGCCAATCGTTTGAAAGTCAGCAAGGAATGATATGGTAACGGAAGTCTTTATTCATGATGACTCTGATCACTTTGTTTTGTAGCCATTGCAGTCGGCGAGCATGGATTTGAAAACCACCAACCAAATGAGATGGAGTAATCAAAAAGACACACACAGGGCTGGCAATTGTCTTCTTTATATCCATATTAAATAAGTCACTGATATACAAGTTGCACAGCATGGGAGCCATACTGATCTGTGGGGACCTTTTCGACTGCTCTGGACCCATCACCTGGTCTTAGAGCAAAGCTATGGGTTAAAGCATATTTTCCATTGTACAAGGTGACGGTCCGGGATGGTCCTGAGAAGTATTTGAGTGTCAGACCCTGATGCAACACGGTGTCATATGCTGTCAGTAAGGTCCCCAAGATGACGCCTGCATTACACAACACTTTTCAAAGCTCTCCCTCAACATCATTGTGAGTTTTTTTACAATCTGATGGACATTGCTCCAGCCATGGCGAAATCCTGCTTGTTGTCCAGGCAGATGGGATTCGACAACTGGCTCCAGCCGGGCCAGGATCAGTCATTTGCTCATGTGCTCATTTTATGTATTTTTGCCTTTGTTTTCAAGTCCCCAAGGATTCCCAACCCGCAAAGAAAAATAAGGTGCTTTTCCATTTCCCGTGTGAATCCTTTAAGATAACAGTATGCCCCAGTTTCAAAGCTATCGCATCCAACAATGTATGTAAAACAGCTGTAACTTGTGATTGTAATCATTGCAATCATAAGATTCCACTTTGGGGTTTTTCCTTTATTTCTTTTCTTAGTTGCACATGTGGGCAGTGTGCCAAATACCCCGGCATTTCAATTAATGTGGCCAAAAAACACAAGGGAAAACATGAAAGGATTTTTTAGAGTATAATAAAGGGCCTTGAAAGTTACTAGGAATACCAGCAAATCAAATTATAAGAAAGTAACAGGAAGGGTCTGCTGTAGGCAGAAACCTCAACTGCTCCGGTTTATCAACTAGTTTTTCTCATTTTTGAAAATGAAATAAACCTTTAGTGATACACATCTAAACACAACATTTAAAACACTACATGAGACAGTTGAGTGAATTTCCCGTAACACCAAAAATCAAAAAACAACAAAATAATAAGAATACAAAAAATTTTATTATTTTCATACATTTCCACTTTTACTACAGTATGTGAAATATATTTTAAACATATGATTGTATTCTTAGTTGCAACTTTACCCTTTCTTTGACAGAATGATAATACTCTTAACGTGACAGGAGGAGATTTTTTTGGATACAAAATTTCTCTCAGATGCACTTGATCGGTGTAGACTACCTACTGAGAACGTTTCGAAGGTTTATTGGACAAAACAAGAACGAAAGAAAACCACAAACCTTGTTTGAATTGCCTACTATCCTAGCGCACCTATAGGAAAAACCATGCTTTGAATTTCTGTCATGCACGACAGAATTGGTAAGCATTCCAAATATGTAAAAAAAAACTGGTTCGAAAAAAAAATTGAGGGTGCGTCTCTCTGGAAATGTCCTCATGTCTCTCTTTAAAAACCGACGAATTAATGGATAGCACTTAAATAAAAAAGGGCCTGTCAGTGTGAAACCTGTTTCTAGAATGTGGACAGTAATCAGCAGGGATCAGCGCCCTCACACTTGAGGACAGGGGATGTCGTGACCCTAACCTTAGCAACCAGGTCACGACATCCGGTTGTCTGTGTTTCATCGAACATTATCGCCACAGATCCAGTCTGTTGACCGTTAAATCTTCAAAAAAATAGGCTAAAAATGTCGGACGCCGAGGCAGGACAAAGAACATCAGCCTGATCTACAACAAGTACTGTTGCAAATACAAGACGGTTGTCACATTAAAGAGTTGGATGAAGCGGGTTGCAAAGGGGTGGAAAGTTTCCGGGAATTTTGGAAACTTATCGGAAACTTTCCGGGGAATTTTGAAGGGCCCGGGAATATTGGGGAATTTTCGGGAATTTTCAATTTTGTCATTATTAAGTTTTAAACATTTTAAAACATTCTTCCCCAGGAAAAAAAAAATAAAAAACCAGGTTTGTAGGCCTTACTTTCAATATGTAATGGTTGTGGTAAATAAGAATATGACCCATGTTTAAAACCTTTTTTGGCTCTAAGGCCCATTAGTAAAAGGTATCTAGTCAGGGCTTGATAAAAATCTAGCCAAAAGTGTCGGGTCAATTGGCGCATTCCCCCAAGTTCACTACCTCAAAATGTTGTAAAGGCCTTGTTTCTGTTGAACTATACTTAACATATTTTAACTACAGTTTTTGTGTTAGGGACCTTTGAATTTGCATTTCTCGAGGGACGAATTTGGGCCCTCTCCATAGACACTGTACAAATGGGCGTTCAGTTGGTGGGGGGTGGGATGCGGGTGGCTCGGCTTCTGAGCAGGGGCTTGGCCCCCCCCCCATGGCTGAATTTCCCACCCAAACCAGTGAGTGATAAAATAGAAAACAAATTGACCCAACATGTATGTTACTGTAGAGAGTTGATGGTTATGTTCTGTGAAAACTTCTGTGTTTGTGCTTGTATGTTCTTCTGTAGCATTTCACTGGTGTACAGAGTAATATCCATATCTGAACAAAAAGACCTTATACTCTCTAAATGCAAAAGATGGAATTTCACTCTTTTAGAGTGACTACAGGGCCCACTCGAAAAGAGTTGAAATTTCACAACACTTTCACAGAACACTTTTTGGGTCAAATTTTATCTTGATAATTGACAAAATGATATCATTGTTTAATTATAAAGAGTAAATTTGAGCCAAAAAGTATTTTTGAAAGGTGTGAAATTTCACTCTTTTCAGAGGGGCCCTGTAGTCACTTAAAAGGAGTGATGAAATTCACTCTTTTGCATTTAGAGAGGTATGTTTGTATCAATTCCAAAAGAATTGTTTGAAAATTTCCAAAAATTTCCAAAATCCCATAAATGCCGTTAATTTCCACAAATTCCATGGAAATGTTCCGCTCTGAAAATTCCCGGGAATTTTGCAACCCTAATATTGAATAAAAATCGGAGAAGGGAGAGCAATAAAAATGAAAGTGACAGTGTAGTTCATACAACACAACACAACGATACTGTACATGAGAACACAGAGCAGTGTAGTCGATATGACACAACACAGGGGGTGATACTGACATGAGAACACAGAGAAAAGTGTAGTCGATATGACACAACACAGCGATACTGTACATGAGAACACAGAGAACAGTGTTGCGATTATGACACAACAAGCGATACTGTACCGAGAACACAGAGAACAGTGTAGTGGATAGGCAAAACACGATACTGTAATGAGAACAGAGAACAGTGTAGCGATATGGACACAACACAGCGATATGTAACATGAGAACAGAGAAAAGTGTAGTCGATATGACACAACACAGCGATACTGTACATGAGAACCAGAGAACAGTGTTGTCGATAGACCAACACAGCGATACTGTACATGAGAACACAGAAAACAGTGTAGTCGATATGACACAACACAGCGATACTGACATGAGAACACAGCGAACAGGTAGTCGATAGACACAACACAGCGATAAAGGTACATGGAACACAGAGAACAGTGGAGTCGATATGACACAACACAGCGATATTGTACATGAGAACACAGAAAACAGTGTAGTCGATATGAAACAACACAGCGATACTGTACATGAGAACAGAGAACAGTGTAGTCGATATGACACAACACAGCGATACTGTACATGAGAACACAGAGAAAAGTGTAGTCGATATGACACAACACAGCGATACGGTACATGAGAACACAGAGAAAAGTGTAGTCGATATGACACAACACAGCGATACTGTACATGAGAACACAAGAGAACAGTGTAGTCGATATGACACAACACAGCGATACTGTAATGAGAACACAGAGGAACAGTGTAGTCGATATGACACAACACAGCGATACTGTACATGATGAACACAGAGAACAGTGTAGTCGATAGCACAACACAGCGATACTGTAGCATGAGGAAACACAGAGAAAAGTGTAGTCGATATGACACAACACAGCGATACTGTACATGAGAACACAGAGAAAAGTGTAGTCGATATGACCAACCACAGAGATAATGTACATGAGACACAGAATAACAGTGTTGTCGATATGACACCACACAGCGATACTGTACATGAAGAAAACAGAGAACAGTGTAGTCGATATGACACAACACAGCGATAATGTACATGAGAACAGAGAAGTGTAGTCGATATGACACAACACAGCGATACTGTACATGCGAACACAGAGAACAGTGTAGTGGATATAACACAACACAGCGATACTGTAAGTGAGAAACACAGAGAACAGTGTAGTCGATATGGACACAACACAGCGATACGTACATGAGAAACACAGAAAACAGTGTGTCGATATGACACAACACAGCGATACAGTACATGAGAACACAGAAAACAGTGTAGTCGATATGACACAACACAGCCATAATGCGACTTATAGTGAGACACAGAGAACAGTGAGTCGATATACACAAACAGCGATACTGTATCCATGGAACACAGAGAACAGTGTAGTCGATAGGGAACAACACAGCGATACTGTACATGAGAACAGAGAACAGTGTCGTCGATTGACCAACACAGCGATACTGTACATGAGAACACAGAGAAACAGTGTAGCGTAGGACACAACACAGCATTACTGTACATGAGAACACAGAGAACAGTGTAGTCGATATGACACAACACAGCGATAGGGTACATGAGAACACAGAAAACAGTGTAGTCGATATGAAACAACACAGCGATACTGTACATGAGAACACAGAGAACAGTGTAGTCGATATGACACAACCACGCGTCTGTACTGAGAACAGAGAAACCGTGTAGTCGAGATGACACAACACAGCGATACGGTACATGAGAACACAGAGAACAGTGTAGTCGATATTATGACACAACACAGCGATACTGTACATTAGAAACGCAGAGAACAGTGTAGTCGATAGGGACACAACACAGCGATACGGTACAGTCTACAAGTAGGACTGTTTCTAGATAATGTGAGGGTCTAGTTAAAACTGTGAGTTGTCACATGTTTCTTTTTGCATCTCAGTCTTCTTGGCAAGGAGGAAAGGGGTTGTATGGGGTGCAAATTTGGGCAAGCCAATATTTTTAGTTATCTCTCTTATTTGTGACGAATTTTTTAGCACTAATCTAGATTGTGTCATAATTTAAGTCTGATTCCATACGACTTCTTGATACCAACATATATTGTATTATTGCTAGCCATCGTGGCGGAAGCATTTTACTAGGGACGTACCGCTATGGTGGGGCGCCTGTCTATTTTCCACATTTCGGGGCGAACCAATTGTTATTATTTATTATTTGGTGACACTGTAATCACATAAGTTAAGCCAATTTAAGGGTTGTGGGTATGGGGGAAGGGGTTGTTTTGTAGATATCATACTCCAGGACAGAACACCTTTCAAGAGCGTGTAGATGAGTAGGCGGAGCTTGACTCACCGCCACACCCCACAACCCGGTGCAAACTTCCATGATAACAGTTGTAAGGACCAGTGGCTAGACAAAGGCACAATTTGCTTCTACGGGCGGCGGCATTAGTTCATTACTTTATTGGTTGGATAAAAGATATGGGCCCCACTGATTGTTATCGTCTACAAAAGTTGCTATAAAAGGACGGTGCATCAGTTTAAATTCATTGGATAACAGAGGAAACTTAGGGGATCATTTGCTTCTAGTGTGGCGGCAATCAGTTCATTACTTCTTAGTTGTATCACCTGTGCAATTTTGATTTCCTTAGGTGGCAAGGCATAGTGTAATTGAACATAAAGGTAAGGCCTTCAGCAGGGCGCTGTTGTTTTTGTGTTCTTATCAATGCTCTTTTGCGCTTCAAGAGGGCGGCAGATTCCTCTCTTTGGGATGTATTTGAAGTATAGAGCTGATAATTGCAGTTACTTCTTTCAAGTGGGAGGTCATCGGTATTGACAGGGTGCTATTGGGTGCTTTTTCAAGGCGACGTCAGTTTATTCCTTTCACTGGACGACGAGTATATGCGGCGTCACTAGAGTTTGCATTTGTAGTGAACGTCGACTTCGGATCCTTGTCGTGCATTTAAGAGGAGGGCCTCGTTGACTACTTCGCAAGTAGCTTTAAGAAGCGGGATAAGTTTATTATAATTTTTTATGGGTGACAGTATATGGGCGCCATTTCTTTTTAGAGTCTGCAAGGCATAGAGGACCATGTTAGGACCATGATGGGATGATTACCAGAAAGGCGTCATTGCAGAGTTATTGCAAAGTCGCAAATGGTTGTTTCGGGAAAAAAAAAAAACGGAAATCGTTTCTTACTCAGGTTGTGTTTTTTTCTTCTAAAGCAGGGGGGGGGGGGGGGGGGGGGGGGCGACCGGGGCGGGGGGCAAAATGATTGGGACGTACCTGTATGTCTGTTCGCCCCGGTTCCGACGCCAATGATGATAGCACTTTCACGCAGGGTTACAGGTGTGTTTTATCCTCTACACAAAAGTTTATGTGGTAGGAGCCAAAGGCGCAGCAAAGACTCTAAAAAAGTAAAAATTTTATTTTTCGTCAAAAATTCATTGTAAGCTTTTTTTAAGAGAGTTGAAAAACGACAAGCAATATAAGCCTGATTTTTTTTAAAAGTTGTTTTCGTATTGGTGTCAGGCATTTATTAAAAGAAGAAAATTCCCATTTCAATTATGATCTT
>JAMKCH010042016.1:0-20707 GCA_023653785.1 Ophioderma brevispina
AATATGGACTCAATGTTACAATGTTGCCATGCATTTGTTCATTGGGTCCTAGTATATAATATAGTAACTCCATAGTTTGATTATAGGGTTGACGATAATTATCATTTATGGCGACTCCATCTTGGGTTTCTCAAAATGCTCAAGCTTGATGCCCAGGTGGCACCCAACAGACGTCTTATTTTACACCCCCTTATCTATCATTTTCAGCAGAAAAATTCGGTACATACTCAATTTTACGGTCAGGCCAGAAGTTGGACCATGGCTATCTGAACTATGATAGAAAAGGAAGAAAATGGACAGGGTGTTCAAAGCTACGAATCTCCCAGCGGTGGCCGACAAGCCTCATTCATTATATAGCAACTCACCAAAAAAATGTCAAAGAAATTACAGCAATAAGGAGTGCAAACCACAAACCAATTTGGGGTTTGATGTAGGTCGGTAATGGGTGTTCCCCTGACCCACCACACACGACCTCGTCCTAGTTCGTATCATACAAAAAAAAATTCGAAAGAAGCCCTTACAGTGGAGTTGATTCTTCATATCAACAATTGGATTAAGAAATATTCCCTTAAACAACAAATAAAAATTCAGAATTTTTAGTCAATATTTCCGCTTTTTACATGTTTAAACCAATGGCGAGTCTGAAATGGGGATTTCTTGGCGACTTCCCTGGAATCTCATTCACTTACAGGTTGTAGTAAGTATCTATGCGACAGTAATTTACTAAATATATGATTTTGGTCTTATTACATTGTTCTATCTGTTGTCATAGCATTTGCAGGATATGTTAGGATACTTGTACTTGTTACACGACAGAGTTACGACTTTGTTTTTTAGGATTTAGCAAATCACTGATAGTGCCTTTAATTGCCGGTGGGATGTGTTCCCCTCTGGACACCCATTGTGGCTTTAGCTGGTGGGCCGCTTTCCCTCAGGAGATTGCAGAAAAGGAGGCTGTGCTATGCTATTTATATCCGTGGATGTGTTATAGGGTTATTAACACAAATACACATTTTGAACCTCCGAGTTAGCCTATAAGAGGACATAAGGACATTCCACAGGGACTGCCGTTGCGGTGCGCACTGCGCCCAAGCGCCCTCGAGTGGTAATTGGTCGCGCGATTGTGTATAAGCAATGTATAACGTAAAACTTCAACTTTGAAAGTGTACGTAATTTTCCTTTTAAAAAACTTTTTAATTTGTTAGTAAAAACTTGTCCAAACAACGATGACACTTTATGCGAGAGTTTTCTGGGTTACCATTTACAATAACGCTATATGAACCACAATAAAGACAGAGATGTATCCGTAACATCATCACATCATGTGTGAAGCATGTGTGTTGAGGTTCAGAGGGATTGATGGGCGTTGTTTTATATTACATCAAAAAGTGACACCCCCCCCCCCCCCTGTGGCCGATTTTTGCCTAAATTTAATTAAAGATTGATCCTCACCCATTTCTTGATGCAGTTAAAATCATGGAATCTTCAAAATCATACAAGTACTACAATGTACTGTGTACTTTTAACACTATTGGATTCAGAATTTACCGATGGGATGTTTTTGTAAACAACGTATGGCGACCGATGCCGTCGGCACAAGAAAAATCAGACAAGATGTCAAGATGACCGGCAACAGGGGAGCAAGCGAGGAATAAGCTTAAATTATGTAATGCCACAGAATACATGTACATGTCTGTTAAGGTTATAGTGATTAAACTATTTCAATAACAATTTTGGGTGAATCAGACTTCACATGATAAAATACCACACTCCTTTCCCTTGGAGTTCCAGAGGAAACTTCCACATGTACATAAGCTCACCTCAAACAGCTCGAGAAGAGCCATTTGATGCTCGCCGGGCAATTAAACGGCCCCAGTCCTGATTTCCAGAAAGAAGTGCCCCCAATTTTGTAACCTGCTTCTTTTGGCATGTATACCAATGTATAGATACCACTAAGTGAATTTAAAGACGCCATCTTTAATAAGATTAGCTAAGATGATGAGTTAGATTTTTTCGTTGGTACGCCAGAAATTCAAAGCACGGCTTTCAATGGGGATGGTTTACATATAAACAAGTTTCCCTTATGACCTTACATGGATCGAATCCATGGGTTCCTACTGTCAACCATGGAAGACAGGGTGGGAACAAAAGCACAACACGTATGTCCACATGGCTCATACATGTAAGTGTTTGTTTAAAGGCTTTACATGTAATTGCCTCAAAAATAGTAATATCATTGAAACCCATGCATGGAAGATAGGGTATTGAAAAGCACAACCACAGATATCAACATGGCTCGTAATGTTGGTTGTTTACATGCGGTGTGCCTCAAAAAATAGTAAAGATCAGTATTTAAAAACACTTAACCTAAATCACTTATAGTTGTGACTTCTCAGTTCAAAATTGTAAATAATACAGGACTGACTTTAAAGGATAGTGAGAGCGATAGCTCCCCTAAGCTATCCATTAAGGGGTTGGTACATTTACTGCACCCACTTTGCTTGCTCCCAGTCGAATTCAGAAGCCTTGACGGAATAAGTGCACATGAGACTAGCCCCGAGAAAAATCGGTCCTTAACATGACTTTAACATGCTGACATTATGGTGGTCTTGTTTAGGGCCCGGCCTGTACTTCTTTTTCGTGGAGGCGACAGGTTAAAAAATAGTATAGTGCAAACATTATGTAACCAGCACTTAAATCTACTTTGCCATTCACAACGGAAATTAGTCATGTGAATACCATGTTTTGTCACTTACATGCACCATCTATTATATAAAACTTTATACAAGTACCTACTCTGTTTCATCTCATCGGCGTGACGGTGGTAGTTTGGATTGCGATCTTCAATGGTGTGTTGTGAAAATTTCAATTGTGAAGATTTAAGAGCAACACATGTATAAGTGTTGGATACATTAATTCGTATTTACAAGTTAACAATCGATGATACTAAATCTATGAAACATTCACTGTATTTCGTAGCCAGATAGGTGAATGATTGTGTTTTCATGTAAGAGATGCCACCAGATGAAGTATGGATATAAAAGACTGACTATCATTTGTAGAGGTGTTCTGTGAAGATAGCAACTATGACACAAATCACCTTTACTTTAGTTTTCCAACGATTAAGAATTTTTGGATCATGTCAATATTTGACGTGGAATCATGCAATAACGTTGTATGAACAAAGAATTTGTAAACATATACCAAACCTTATGATGGCCGCTCTAAACACTTTTTCGATAAACAGAACGCCGTGAAACAAAATGCTGATTTGTAAACTCCCCTATATTACGAAATGGATAATCCGATTACTGAAACTTCATACGACCTTTGACATTAAGATGGACGACATGATCAAAGATTTAAAACTGTATTCCCAAAGACGGGCTTTATTTTGAGGTTTGCAAATGATGCCGTGAATAAGGTAAAATAATATAGACGATCATACACTAGGTAACAAACCGATCGCTGTTGTTATAATTCAACAACAGATATTTGTTGACACACGTGAGGCGTGTGTGTGGTCAGTTGAATAAGTTTTTGCATTTACAATTTACATGGACACAATGGCCACTAATGCCTACTTTCCCAAGAGCCAATCTCATTAATTTATGCGTAAAGTTTCCTATACCGGCTCTGTACAAAATCGCCTCACGTTTGTAAGCATGATTCGTTAAGACAATACGTGGATACTGCTATTATTCTGTCAAAGGCTGTGTATTCAACTTGGAGCAGACAAAGTAGGGTCCAAAATGTACCAACCCCTACTTAGCACTTTGTAGGGGAGCGATTTAAAGCTCCCCTTGGGAAATCGGCTCTATCTATGCGTTAGCCCCACTCGGTATATGCCAGAAAGATCCCCTGTAAAGGCCTTTGCCCCCCCCCCTGATAAACCAGGGGAGCTTTTATTGAATTAACAAGCCGCATTGCCAATCATGCCCATTGTTGAGGGTTTTTGATAAAGCTATATACTAATAAGGTTGAAATGGCATGGATGAGTGACCATCTCTCAATTCAGGGGTTTAATCTTGTATAACATATTGTCCAGTAATTACCGTCTTGGGATTTGAGTAAGCCACTTCTGTCAAATGAAAGTAAACATAAAAAATGATGTTCATCAAACATTCTGCTATGCAATCAGGGTGCCGGTATTTCCCTCCACGGGAATACCGGCGGTAATACCGGTAATTACCTCGTAATACCACAGTCATATTTTGGCCAAAAGGGAATCCTGAAATTCCTCAACAAGTGACATTTTCAAAACGTAATTTTCTTTAAAAATATCATGAAATTAACCTAACAAACACAGATGAGCACCAGAGGGTGTTTTGCAATCAATCCCACAATCATTGCAATGTGCCTATACTTGGTACTGTACAAACACATCCCAGTACTTAGGGATAAAGTATTCCAAAAGTTAACGAACCAAGACATTTCATAATTATGCAAAAAAATCCCTAAGTACTAATGCTTGGTGGGCTAAAATGGGGCGTAAAAGTCCTTATTTTTCTGTGTTAAATAATGGGGTTTTTTGTGGCTCCATTACCCCTATTGCGGTAAATTTCCTAAAACTGGTGCATTTGGGATTGACGCAATACAACCCGCTGGATAAGGGAACGGGGATCCACATGTAAAAATCCCTCCTCCGCGAAAAGTGCAACCCCTGGCTATTACCCTATAAAAAACCTAGAATTTGAGCGTAATTTGTGTAGTTTTTGGTGGCGGGTATTTGCCCTAGAGATTTGCTTTTTGGTGTCATTCATGTGCGTATTCATTCATATTTCACTTATTTAAAATGGATTAGAAAGCATCTCTTGCGGTCTGATACGGCGACATAAGCGAACCGTTCCGTGAACAAACCTATTCTGCGAGGTTAGTAGCTAAAAAAAACAGGGTTTAATTTTCAAATCAAATTTGCGAAAAAAACCCCCTGACAGTTGTCGATCTAGTTTCACAAGAAATATTTTAAAGAACCTGGCATGAATTCAAATTCTCTCCTGCAAATTTTGTTGCTCTAGTTACGGCAGGGGCAACGATATGACGGATACAAGAGAGCGCATAAACATGTGTTTCAATAGGCAAATCAATTTTATACTGTCCCCCCTTATAAGCACGTTCATGCAATAAATGACCCAGGGGAGGGGGTTGATGGAAGTTTCATTTTATCACTAACTTAGCTATTGGACTCAGTCTGTGATCTGTAATTCTTGCAATTTCAATTTAATCCAGCATTTATCAACCATTTATTTAATACATCAAAATTACTACAAATTAAATAGCACAGATAGAAAATATCTCTTAAATTGGCCCAGGGTGTAAAGAATGAAACTTTGTCAGCAGACTTGTATAGGGCACAGATGATAAATCAAAAGTCAAGTTAAAGATGCAAAGTAGAACTGGCTGGATGCATGGCAGCTTTGTTCTAAAATTGATCAATCCATTTCTTAATTTTATCCAAGTGTAGCTGGTCCTTTTTCATAAGACCCCAACAACCTATTATTGATGGTCCAGGCTTCAATTTTATCAAAAGAAGGGAGAGTAAAAACTCTGAGTTCATTTTGGTGCCAACATGGGAAATTACTGCTGTAATAAAAAACGAGGCATTTCAGTATCAGGAAACATATTATTGCGTCTGAACGCCTTGAGGCCAGTGTTGTTTAGCAGCTCTGATTGGCCCTCTTTGAAATGTCACATGGGTGGACCAGCGCTCTTGAGTTCCACTGTTGATCACACTGCCCCGGTCGCGGGTCGCAGCAGATATAAAGAGAAAGGAAGAGAGGACGAGACTACTAAATACGAGAGAATTAGCTCTATAGCGGAAGCACTGCCCACACGTACCCAGCCTTGTGGTTGTGCGTGAATCGTCCTCCACCAGGGCTGGCTCGTGATGACGGCGCCCCCAGCCGCACGGCAGCGCCACAAGGACGAGTATACTTTTCAGAGGAAGTTGAGAACAACGGTGTGTTGGTTTTATTGTAATAATTGTTGGAGTGGATGTTGAATTTGAATTAAACCATTTAAACATGTTTACCCAGATACACCAACATTATAACTTTTAAATGTAGTTATTTCAAGTAACCCCTGAGTCTAAAAATTGGCTAACATCCTGTAGTATTTCCCGGGTATCGATCAGGTATTTCCCAGTATTTCTCGGTATTTCCCAGTAGTTCCTGGTAATTACCAGTATTTCCCGGTATTTCCCACTATTTCTGCAGGGGGAATACTATTATTCCGGGAGGAAATTGCCAACCCTGTATGCAATCCTTATGCTGTCCTTGTGTGTCGGGGTTTGTATTGAGTAAAGCTGGAGGACAAAAATTCGATGGGTGTACATGTACCTGCCGAGACAGGTACTCTAACCCGAGACACGTGATCTCAAGTAGAGCGTGCAGTGAATAAAGCTATCTATCCCTGTTAGGTCTATTGACACTAATGGCGCTTATAGGTACATCTCTTGACATTAATCCCTGTTCCTAACAAGACACCATCGCTCCTTGTTTTTAGTCCTTAAATTTCCGGCAACTCGATACAAGGTACGTAGTTGCAGTCATTTGATTCCCACCGCTGCCCCAAATTGGCCCACAAAACATAACATGACACTAATACCAGGCTTCAAAGAATAACAGTGGACTATTCTTGGCCCTTAGAGCCCGGTACTCAAACCCAGAACCCCTTGGTATCAAGTCGAGCGTGTAGTGAATAGCTATTTAGCTGAATTCCCCGTTAAGTCGATTGACACGAACATGCGTAACACCTTGCCGGGGACTGTATTTTGAGGCGCGCGATCGCTCTAACGCGCATTGCGAGCGCCTGAAACAGGTTACCATAGAGCGATGCATCGCTCGCCTTAGAAAGGAGTAAATTTAGTTTAAAAACACGTGTCGCTTTCGCTTATACAAAACTTAAAATACTGTACCTACAATGTAAAAAGCCTTCAGACTTTATTACTGGACAAAATGTTATAGTAATCATAGTGGGAATAAATTAATGTAATTATATAATTTAACCAATCAGGGCAGTAAGAGCATATTGAAACATTATGACCTTCAGCCACGGCCTATTTGTAGACCGACTTCCGGGTCAAGACAAAAATGAGGCCTGATGTGTCAAAGTGTGACCGGGCCGCGGTACAATGGTGGAATGGAAAACGCTACGTAACAATTTAACGGTACGTTTCAGTTCAGAATATCATTTCACAGAAAGCTTTGTGCACATTTCAAGCATTTTACCATATTTCTGATTTTGGTACAAAATATTGCATGCAGTCTTAGCTTAGTGCACGGTCCCAATAGTAGAAATAAGCTGTTCTGGAGAAGTAGAGTAGCCGAATTCGACAACCATAGATGGTGTGTTGGTGTACACGTTATGGCATTAAATTTTCTAACAGCTCCATGCAGCTATTATGGAATTCCAAGAAGAGCTTTTAAACAGCTCGCCTGCCATTTTCAAAAATTACAGTACCTGACATTTTGAATTAACATCCCCCTTCCTAACAAGGCATGTCCCAGGCCTAAAATACTGCTCCTTGATACGAGGTAAGTAATTGGCATTTGTTTCTACTCCCACCGCTGCCACCAACTTTTCATGGAGCTCATAATCATCTAATTACTCACCGAGCTATAACCAGTGACTTATTTCTCAGTCCGTTGGGACTGGGACTAGTTTCCAATAAGTGTAACTTATGGCATAATTTCTAAATTTTGGACATTAATCTTTGGTGCCATAATTTACAACTGTTCTGTGGAGTCCAATGCCATTTAAGGTTTGAGATGTTTTGGATGGATTTTACTAAATAAAAAGCAAAAATAATTTCTTTTGGCATACATAGCATCTCTAGATCTGAAGAAATTAATTGTCTTACCAATTAGAAACCGATGCTACAATTTGGTTCCAAAAAGTTTCATGTAAACATGTACACAGGCTGCCAAAGTTGTCTTGTTGCGTATGATCATTGCGCTCAACGGGTTGTTCAATTTTTAATCAATTTCAATTATTTTGAATTTTAAATCTGGAAAAGGGTTATCACATGATGAAGAAGACTCTCAGAATGCCATAATTAACGTTATTGCAAATAATGAATATTTAAGCCACTTTGCAGCTGTAATTTAAAGTTAGAGCAGAAGCGGTCTGTGTATCTTGGCTTAATGGCACTTTCACTACACCACAACCGTCTGACTAGATAGCTGATAACAGAGCCATAAAAAAAGTTAAGAATATCTAGTCATGACATCAGGACTAGGACTGGGACTGAACCCAGGAACCCCCCCCCCTGATCTCAAGTAGCGTGCAGGGAATTGAGCTAAAGAGGAATTCCCATTAGGTTTATTGACACTAACAAGCTTAAATATCTTGTGACATTACTCCCTTCCTCACAAGGAATGTCCTGTGCCTGAAAATCCTGCTCTCTGACCTCACCCTTAATGTGTGTCTTCAGCTTTGCTCCGTACAAACCTCAGACACACAAGGACAGACATAGAATGCACCAGCAGCATGTTTTGTTGACATATTTTACTGTTTACCTTCATTGGACAGGAGTAGCAATACTTGAATACAAAGACTGTATTACTGGACAATGTATAAATGCAATGTATGTTCACTCATTGACACGCCAAACAATAACATGATTGAGATCCCATTCAAAATAGTTAATCCAATAATGGCAATGTTGATTGGGGTGAGAAACTCTCATGACATCTCTCTTTGTTCTCATTTCAACAATAACACAGAAAAATTCTGAAATTGTGTGCAAAATTTTCAATGTTCTGGATTTTCTTGTATAGAGCCTGACAAAAAAAATTGTTAAGTCTGATTTGGATTGTGTGGGATCATGTCTATGTGATTCGATCTGTGGTACCTTGAAAACAGGGTAAGTAAAGTTATACAGTCAAATTTTTCTATCCCACCGATGCACCTAATTTGTCACGGCCTCATAATCTATCTAATTACTCACCGAGCTATGACTTATTTCTTGGTCCTGCCGGGACTGGGACCTGAACCCACGGACCCCTGATCATCCCATTTCCTTTTACTTACCTTGACTTGTTTGTATTTCTTCTTTGAAGCACAGTTGAGGTCTTCATGCACTTTGTCCAGAAGCCACATGAGGAATTCTTGTGCATCATGTTGATCATTCCCTCTGTACTGACTACCATATTTAGCCACAACCTTCTTAAATTCTGTTGTATGTGATGGTGAGTAGCGACACTCCCAGATTGCCTTCATAAGGCAAGCTAACTGTTCTGTACCTCTCCTTATGCCAACGTCTTATTGTTCTTTTTGCTTCTATGCAAATCTTGCCTGTACTGCTCAAGGACAAAGTACTCAGCTAACATGTCTGTGTTGCTCAAACACTGAATAATAGCATTCATAAAACATGTATTACCATGGTTTCGTAAACCAGATATCCCTGGTACGCGGCAGTTTAATCGCAATGGACTTAAAGGTGGAGAAGTTCTATATGCATGTCCATCAGCATCATCATTGTGTACACACTAGCAGAATCATTGTGAAGCTCCGAGAATCATCCATGCTCCGGATTTGTCGCATCATCTTTTGAACTAAATGACCGAAAGCGCGAAAAGAGGGTTTGCGTGATTTTTTCTTGTGGGGGCTCGTTGGATTTGTTATCGCACTACCAAGGCTAGACACGTTAGTTGTTTGCGAATGCAAGGATGAATCTAATCTGGTTTGGATGGACTGTTGTATTTACCTGACCATTCCCAACAGAATTTGTGTACATACGTTGGGGTGTTCCATGATGCTTCTTGATGCAAGACTTCCACTTGATGATGTTATTGGCCGTAGTTCTCAATCTTTCTGCAGTAAAATGCTCGCTAATGCTTCGTGTTACACCATTGCACATGGTGGTAAACTTGCAGTCCTGTTTTGCCAGAACTGCTCTTCGTCGTAAAGGCCAGTGATTTCTGTGCTAAGTTTTGATCCGCGAGGAAGTGAAGTATCGCCGCGATAGCAGTACGGATAGGCTGAACTATGCTCGTAAACAGTGGTGGTATGATTACGTTGGAAGTGAGAACGTCTAGACCCTTCGTTTCGCGCAACTTGCATGGCAATTTCAGACGCTGAACGAACATTCATTGCCTCTTTCATCTCTAAGGCGTTCTATCTATTAGTACGTGTAGCTGAAACAACGCTACGTTATTTTCTGCTCCATTTTGAGGCGTTGTAAGAGTATAAAGCCTGGATCCAACGAAGTACTCACACACTTCTCACAATCTCAGCTCATCAGCGGCCATCTTTGACAAATGTACAAAGGATTGTGGGAAGTAACCTCGACAAGTTGTTTACATGCCATTTGGAGGGGGGGGGGTTACGACATACCAACAATACTAGTCTTTTTCACACGAGCGCTCTTACGCATATCTGATCGGAGGTATCAGGGGTCTGGGAGAGATCATGGCCACGAAAATCACAGCCTCAGCCTCTCCCCTTGAGATTTGATAAATCATCCGGATCGTTGGCCTAATGTGTGCCAATTCATTAATATTATGTGCAAATCAATCTACTCTGGAGAAATTTGTAATTTTTGTATTTAAATCATCCGTACAGACAGAAATAGCTAAAATTACAACACAGTGGCCTATGGACGCCGTTAAATGCAAATATTTTCTCATAACATTAAAACGCACCATCCGATTAATTTTGGAAATATGGCCTAACTTTTCTCGTGCAACATATGAACATAAAAGGGGCATAAAAAAGGAGATGCTAGGATCACGAAATACTAAAATTACCTTATATTGGGAAATTATACGTTTTGGCAGCGGGGTTAAACCACTAACGCCGACGGATTTTGAAGTCAATGATTTAATTCCAAGATTATTATTATATTCTAATTTTTGAAGCGAAGGTCACACATCTGAGTTAGGAGATTTCCTTCCGCGTTTGTAATTGGTCGAGAGCCGGTCATAAACAGTAATCGATTTCTGAATCACTTTTGGGAGGCCATGTAGAAAAGGTAGATGCGACGTGTGTAAAATGAGCATGGTTGCTACGGCTATTTATTGCCCTCAAAATAAATATTAAGCCCCAAATACTAGAATTGTTATAAAACAATGTATTTTTCGTGAAAAAATAATGTGTTGAATATAACACAAAACATGCTTTCAAATATTTTGGCCTGTTTAATGAGGCAACATGTGGTCCATTGGTATGACTGTCGGCTTGTTCTCCAAAGGTTGCGGGTTCGAGCCCCGCTGTGGCCATGTGTTTTGCACTTGGGCAAGGCACTTTACCTCACTTGCTTCGTCGACCCAGCGATATTCAGGTAGCTGTTATGGGGAATATTACAAGCTAAGTGCTGATATGGATTGTGCGATTGGCCAGCTGCCGGCCTAATGAAGCGAATGATTGTGACGATGTCATGACGGCAACCCTATAAAATAGGTCACAGCGCCATATATTTTTCATTATTGCCCATTCGAGCACACCACTATTCTGTAATGGAACATCCTTTTGAAACATCGATCGTGCTGTTTATATCTCATCTCTCAAGTGTGAAGAAGACGAAAACATTTAGTATTAGTAGTAGTAAAAACATAGTTTATTCAGGGGTTACTCAGTTCAGTATAACATACTACTTTCTCCCATGAGACCCTGACATAATTAATAATGGTCGTCAAACAGATCCAGATGATTTTAAAGGACTTCGTAATTTTTATGATATCTTTACTCGACACTGAGTTGTTTCGAATGCAAGGTGATCTAATCGGTTTGACTACTGTTCGTATTTACCTGACCATTCCCAACAGAATTTGTGTACATACGTTGGGGTGTTTCCCATTGATGCTTATCTGTGGATGAAGACTCCACTTGATGATGTTTTGGCCCTATTGCTCCGCATCTGTCTTGCATAAAATGCTCGCTAGGCCGTCGTTTTACACACCATGGCCACATTTTCGTGTAACTTGCCGTCCTGTTTGGTCAGAACGTGCTCTTCTGTCGTAAAGGCCAGTTGATTTCTGTGCTAAGATTTTGATCCCGCGGAGAAGTGTAAGTAATCGCCGCATAGCATTACGGATGGCTGAAACTATCTCGTAAACAGTGGGTGTAAATATTACGTTGGAAGTGAGACGTCTAGACCCTTCGTTCGCGCAACTTGCATGGCAATTTCAGACGCTGAACGAACATTCATTCGCCTCCTTCTCCATCTCTAGCGTTCGATCTATTATAAAGTTTAGCTTAAACAACGCTAAACTGTTTATTTTCCTGCCTCCCATTTTGAGGCGTTGTAAGATATAAAAAGCTGGATCCCAGAAGTACTCTCAACAACTCTCACAATCTCACTCCTCAGCGGCCATCTTTGACAATGTACAAGGATTGTGGTACAAGGAACCTCGACAAGTTGTTTACATGCCATTTGGAGGGGGGGGGGTACTACCCATACCACAAATACTAGTCTTTTTCAAAGAGCGCTCTTACGCATAATCGGAGGTATCAGGGGTCTGGGAGAGATCAGTGGCCACGAAAAGCCACAGCCTCTCCCCCGTGAGATTTTTAATAAATGTACATCTGATGCGTTTTGGCCTAATTTGTGCCGAATGCTAATAATTATGTGCAATTCCGATCTAACTCCTGGAAAAAAATTTGTAATTTTGGTATTTTATCTCCTGACGACAAAATAGCTCTAAATTACAACACTTATGCCTATGGGACGCCGTAATGTCAAATATTTTCTCATAACAATTAAACGCACACCTCAGATTAATTTTGGAAATAGGAGGCCTAACCTTTTCTCGTGCAATACATAGTGAACCATAAAATGGGCATAAAAATGAATGCTAGGATCCACGATAACATTAAATTAGCTTAATTGGGAAATTAATACTGTTTTTGCACTGGTAATCAACTACCCGACGGATTGTGTGGTGTTTTTTTTTTTTTTTTCTTTTTTTGGGTTTTTTTTTTTTTTTTTTTTTTTTTTTTTTTTTTTTTGAAGTCAATGATTTATTCCCATTATATTATATACTACAAGATTTTTTTGAACGAAAAGGTTCACACATCTTTTGGAGATTTCCGCGTTTGTAATTGGTCGAGAGCCGGTCATAAACATTAAATCATTTCTGTATCACTTTTGGGGTGGCATGTAGAAAGAGGTTAGATGAACGTGTGTAAAATGAGCATGGTTTGCTACGGCTATTTTATTGCCTCAAAATAAATATTGAGCCCAACTATACTAATTGTTTATAACACATGTATTATTCGGAATAATTGTGTTGAAGATAACACAAAACATGCTTTCAAATCTTTTGCATGTTTAATGAGGGCACATGTGGTTCAGCGGATTACTTGTCGACCTCATGATCCAAGGTTGTGGGTTCGAGCCCCGCGTGGCCGAATGTGTTGTGCACTTGGGCAAGGCACTTTACCTCACGTGCTTCGTCGACCCGAGCGATATTCTGGTAGTTGTTTATGGAATATTACCATCTAAGTGCTGAAGGATTGTGCTAGTGGGGCCACTGGCCGGCCTAATGAAAGCGAATTGATTTTGACGAGTTCCTGACGGCAGCCTAATAATAACAGGCAACAATCGCCATATAATTATTTATTAGTGCACATTCGAAAGCACAACCACTATTCTGTATGGAACTCCCATTTTGATACCTCGATCGTGCTGTTTATCCCTCAATGTAAGAAGACAAAACATGTGTAGTATAGTAGTAAAACAATATTATTCAGGTTACTCAGTTCAGTATACAAACCTGGTCTCCCATGAACCTGACATAATTAATATGGCTTCAACAGATCCTATCTATTTTTAAAGGAACTTCGTAATTTTTATGATATCTTACTCGAACTTCTACTACTCCTGAATCTTCGTCGGCAGCTCGATCTTTTCCTTGTCAACTTGAATATGCCTCAACTTTCAGCAGAAAATAAAGGTATTCTTTGAAGATCCCATGAGCCTCAACAAATCTCCTCTGGTCTTGATGGACTCCCTGTCGAGTTACAGTGTCCTTTTTCCAAGATACTTGCTGAGATTTTAGTCGAGGTCTTTTAATTTTTTCTTTTTATCAAGGGTTGCTGTCCGCTTTCTCATAGAAAGCGAAGGCATCACCTTACTTCCAAAAAAGATACAGATCCCTTGTTGGTTAATAAATATTAATATCGCCTATCTCTTTTGTTGACTGCCGAGTATAACTTTTGCAAAACTATGGCAAATCGCTGAAAACTTTTCCTCCTCATGATCTTCTCCTGAAGAATCAAAATGGGTTTTTGAAAGTCGTAAATCTGTTTGTAAGATCGTACAATCATTGATTTAATTGATTTCTTTCAGGTGGCTGAGCAATATGGAATTGCGTCTGGCTCGAATATTTATTGGATTGATTTGATAAAGCATGCGATAAAACGCTGTGTTTGATGGCGCTCGGATTTTCTTTGAGGTTTTTAAATAGCGTTGTCATTTTGGGGGCAAATTTTATTCGGTGGGTTAAAACCTTCTATAACTCTATAGGAAGAGCTATTCATTAATCATGGTTTTCTTAGCAGTCCAATTAATATGTCTCGTGGCATTTTTCAGGTGCCCCTCTCTCCTTTTTTACTTCCTTGTTCCGCTATTGAAGTTTAGGCAATTGCTATTCGTATAAAGGAAAAGTATAAAAGGGATTAAGTGGTGACTTTGACAGCAAAAATTGGTTTACTTCTGATGATGCTACTGTTTTTTTACAGGGAGATTTAGAGTCATTTCAATCTCTTTCCAATATACTTGATAATTTGCATTTTTCTCGGGTTGTAAAGTTAATTTGTCACAATGCGGAGCAATTCATATGGACGGTTAAAGGGAAGCATGTTCCATCCATTCAAAAATTCAGCCGAAATGGAAACGCATATTTTAAAAAAACGCTTGGCCCCCATTACTTTTCTTTGAACACAAAAGCTCTTTAAAACGATCTTAATTTAATCCCAAAACTTCATCAAATGAACAGGCCCTAAAAGTGCTGGCGTTCTAGAAGTCCTTTCACTTTGGGGGAAAGTTACTGTTATCAAATCTCTGTTTACTTCCCCTCGCGCTGCTTTTATCTCTTTCTGTTTTGTGCTCAATATCCTAAGGTCCCTTTTTTTAAAAAAAAAAAATTAAATATTCTCCTTCTACAAAAAATTTATTTGGAAGTGGGGGGGAATGATAAATAAGCGCAACATCTTGCTTTAATGATTATACAGTGTGGTATCTTCGCTATTTGACCCCCTGGTGTTTTCACAGTTTCATAATAGTCTGGGTTAAACAATTGCTTGATCCTATTATACCAGTTTGTTGGAAGATCCCGGAAATGTCCTTTCTATTCTGATTTCAATCCAGATACACAATTTGATGAGTCGGAATGCTCCAATTCAGTTTGAATACTCTTTCCAATGTCAACTAGCTGAAACTTCAAATTGTGGTATTTTATACGAAGTCAAATGAAAGGAAAGTGCATGTGGTCTGACTTCCATCTCAGGATTTATTTGGTGGAACAAGAACTTCGGCTAAAAACGAAGAAATTCTTCGTCTACCCTCTGTGAAATGAAAACGGGTTCAACGTTGTCAGATCTTGACGAGGTTTCAATTTTATTAAGACTTTCGAGGATCGGGGGCCATTGAATATGCTATTCTATCAGCGACAGGAGAAAGTATGTTTTCTGATCAGTGGCATTTCTCTGATGGTTTCAAAACCAAATAACATTCAAGTGAACGTTTTTTCCGAGCCGATTCTTTCTGCTTAACTTCCTCGAAGTTTTGATAGCTTCCTAGTATGCGTAATTCAATCCGAAAGATTGGCCCCCAGTTGATGTCGAAAATAATGGATTGCCTTCCTTGACGTTCTTGAAGACATGATTGGAAATCATGTTCACAGGAGGCAATTTTACTTGTACTATTGAAACCAAGTTGGGGTCCTTTTATTTGAAATTTGTTCACAGAGCATTTTGTACTAAGCAATCTGAACAGATTGGCAGACCTAATTCCGCACAAATTGTTTGACTTCTTCAATGAACTTCTGAAACTCGTTTAACATTTATTTTTGTGATTGTAAGAAGGTTTCTCTATTGTTGTGGGATGAACTCTGTTTTTTTTTATCAATAATGCGACTAATCTGTCTTATCTTTATTTTTCTAAATTTGTAAAATGTTTGGCATTGGATATTCCAGAGCATGATATGTGTATCGATTTTTTCTTTCCCCTGTCTTAAGTTTTATATTCATAGATGCAAATTCATTCAGAAAACTTCTCTCCTTCCATTTTAACAACGCTTTTTTAGCTCTGGTGAGAATAAAACAAAGTACTGAACATAATTGCTGAACATAATACAAACTTAAGCAGCATTTCAAAAAATTGACTATTAATATTGATTCATCATTTATAGCGTTAAACATTTATTTTCTATTGCTTATTTGCCACGCAGCTGTTCGAATCGGCTTATTAGAGAGGAGGAGGATAAGTGAGTTTTGTGAGCTTTTTGTGTGTTAATGTGTGCTGCGGACTGTAATGTTTGAGTTTCTTTGTGTTTCTATGTTTTTGTTCTTGTCCGTTATTTTTGTTGTCTATGGTGTTTTGTTTTTTTCTGAAAATTCATCCTGTTCAAAACTTCCCCAAACCCATCATTCCAATCCTATTTTCCTGGCTCGCCCAATCTCGAGAGCTGTAGGTCCGCCGGGCGTTGTGTGTCAACTTTGCATTTTCTGCGCACGATCTGTTCTGGTTTCCCAATATCTCTGGTTCCTTGTGCTCCCTTCCTTTTCCAGATGCCATTGTCTGCCACAATGATGCTTGGCTGGAGCTCTCTTGTGAGATTTGGGCTAAATTATCTAGTTTAAAAATCCATGACATTGATATCTAATGTTAGTCCCTAAGCTTTTGAGTAGAAGGGTTTGGTGGACCATATCTGTAGGTTTGCTTCCAACCTTGATGTTCCACCAAACTAAGTAGCAGTAATAACAAAAAACCACCAATAATCAATGTACAGTTTACATATTATAGATCCATACAATGCAAATCTCAAGTTGAAAAAAGAACACAAAAAGAATATATTGCAAACATAATGGAAAATTATTCAGAACATAATATTGTTTGATTTGACAATTCATTAAAGGAATGACAGTTCTGGTTGGATTCAGAAAGGTAGAAGCATTCACTCTGAAGCAACCGCTATAATGGAAAGTATGTTTGCCAGGCCAATATTCACAAAGGCAACAATAGAGTATTACCTGATTGACTGCGAGTACATCTTAGAGTGAACAAGGCTGTGAAAGTAATTGAGTGACTTGCAGCTGATTTTCGAGGATTTAAAGTACAAAAATGCAAAATAATGATGTGTGAACGGGTTCATTTCGTGGATTGTCATGAGTAAACGCTGTTTTGTCCGGCCAGGCCGGCGGGGGGCGCTTCGCGACACCCGTGCCGGCTGCCCTCGGGCCAAAACAACGTTACTCATGAAATCCATGAATGAACCCCTAATTTAAAAGGTGATTTTTTTATGTGTCACTGGGAACGAGGCTGCCATAGATGTGCATAAGGAAAAAAAAGCATCAATGCGAAAAAGCAATAAAAGAAAAAGTGGAGAGAAGAACCAAGAATTTTTTGGTGTTCCCTGCGAACATATACTTGCAAATCTTGGTGAGTATTTACAGTATACGTGCCCGTTGGGACACCAACGAAGTACTGGGAACTAGACTAGTAAGAAGCCTAAGTTGGAGGGGGTAGACCGATCTTCTCGATTGGGGCATTGGGATTTCCAACGGTAATTGGGGACTGCTACGGGTCATTTACTATGTGCAGTCTCTGTCTCAGTGAAAATACAAAATCCACCTCTTTATTATTTATCGTGTCGTGTCCGTAACCTTAAAGGCCGACGTCCGAGATTTCCCGATGAGGGGCGCACTAATTTTTTCAAACAAATCGCGTTTTTTGGCATATCCATAATGCTTGCTTATAACACTGTGTAAAATAATCTAAGCTCAAAATCGAAGTCCTCATATAGAAAATCACACACACCTTTGATATAAAATTCCGATCCGGAAATTTTGTTATACACCTGTTACTGTTAGGGTGTGCACAAATGTTTACTGCATGAAAACGAAAAAAAACCCCTCATACTCTAACTTTTTGGAATTAAGCAGTTTAAGGTAGTTCTTTAGTTTCTAGAATACTATTTTTAATTTACGACCCGAAAAAAAATATATTTCAAAATCTCTGATATCAGCCTTTAAGTCTTTGATAAAGACTAGCAGTTCAGGTTCCGCGCCGGGATGTTTGATTGCCGATTTGAAATACTGGCCGTTGCTGTAAGATTTGGCATTTCCTCCCCCCCCCCCCCAGTTGAACATCCCAAATGCCCAAATCGACAGGCGTGTTCTCCCTCCCAGGCTTTGATAAGCCTGAGTTATGAGTTATGAGGCGCTCTCTCTTTCTCTCTCTCCTCCGCGCCCGGGCCGGGGGGGGTAGGACACGATCTGCCTGACATTGCATATTATACCTTCAAGTAGCTTCTTCTAAAAAGCCAACTTTGAAAGAAATCACTACTTTAGATGTATATGGACCGTTGCGTTTTGATACACCCAAAAAAAAAACAAAAAAACATCGAAAACGCGGAGAGCGATTTAACCGGTGTAGAAGTCATTATATTCCGGCTTACTCACAGTCGCTACAACTGAAGAATAGGCGGGGAACTCAATTTCTGTTGACTCTTAGCGCAACATTATTTTCATTTTCACCTTATTCCTTATCGTATAGAGCCTGGCCTATGGCTCCCACCTGGACTATATTGCCTTTCACACTGATTTGACTCAAAATTGAGAATAACTGGAGCGGTGTCTAACTGCCAGGTTAGACAAACGCATTGTGTATGACCCTCTTCTACCGAATAAGGGGGGTGGGGCTGGTTACCAAAACCACCAACCCCTACCAACCGGGACCACCCTCCAAGTTCTTTTTTTCGCTTCTTGCTAAACCTTCTCCCCCCTTTCTGGTACCAAAGTATTTTAATGTAATTGTCAATTGACATTGTGCGCTCTATAGCCAAAGATTTCTTGCCCACGTTTTTCCCCTCGCCAAAGTTTATAGGACCCCACCGTTTATAAATGTTTTAAAAGAGAACAACACTTCTGACACTTAATGGATAGCTCATACCATTTGTGTTAACTGTTATGTTTTAAAAAATACTAAAAAACAAACATTATTCTATATACTGTCTCCAAGATTGTCCACTGGGATCCGAAATGGGAAAGTTTGATTAAAGCGTAAGTGGGGATACGAGGCATTTACACTGCAGGTAATAACACACATTCCAGAGGGGTGGGTATTTTAGTTTAGCATACATTTTCGAATTTAAGATTAAAAATATAGATCGAGATCAGGATGCAACTGTTAGCATTAGCAATATAAATATGCACTCTATGGATATCACACTTAGAATTGCGTATGGACCAAATGAGGATACTCCGGAATTCTATAAAAGATTCAAATATTGAAAACGTATGGAACCTCATTCTATATATGTGGGACTACAACCTGTTCTAGATTCAGACCTTAGATACATTTAATTACATACACATTAATAATCCCTCATGCAATAGAAAACAATTTTACTGAAACGAATTAGATTTGTGTGATCCGCCGTGGCGATTACGTATACCGTACACTCACAGCCCAAATTTGTAATCAGCGCATTTGACTATTGTTCAGACTAGTCCCCCAGTTAGCCTGGCTGACCTGAAAAGGAATACGCCAGTCACGACACTGGTCATTGTTCACATACTAACAAATTGACTAACTAAACAAATGCTTGACTAAGTTCCAAGCCGGAACTATGCACCCAGAGTAATTTTCAGGTGGTTGTCGACGACCTAAGGCTGACCAACTTACCAACTTGGATTGTGCCTTAGTCACCATCACAACTTGTCATTCTCGCTGGACTAAAACGGTTTTGACTAATTGCTGGACTAAAATGACAACATTACTGACTAACAGAGTCTGTATGAGTAATTACAGACACGTTTTGATTGGCTCAACTTGTTTACCGTTCAACACTCACTCACTGCACCATGCAATCGACTTGTTGTGTCGATCGGATAGCTGCTGCTCTCCGGCTTGGCTTTTCAGGTTCTGAAAGGCAGATTAACTTGGCATATCACGAGTGATCGCCATGGGAAAGGTGACATAACGTGTTAAATAATTAATTATTTTTATGGCAAGTAGCTGCGAAAGAGGTGTCCTAAAATGACTTGAAATGTATGCGTCGGTAATTGTTATGCATTGGATAGTGCTATGTACGGTGCATGTGTGTATTATATCTTACATAATTGCGCATGAATGGTCGTGATTGTTTACAAGCCTGCTGAGTCAAGATGCCGCTCACTGGGGTGGTTCCGTTCTACTCGTGTTATTCCTCCGCAACACCACTACCGGATCAAATCAGGCTTGAGCTCGTACTTAGTAATTCTCCAAGCGTCCATTTGAGTTAGCTTTGTCACAACTTCGGTTTATAAAGTCTGTAGGGTGGGGGGTAAGGGGGGGGCACTCAGAGAAGTGTTCGCAGAACGTCGACGCTTGAATTCACCCACATTTGTGCAGCCTCCGAGTAGTCACAGTTATCCAGCGAATTCTGATACCGCCCCCTGTTTATTGATTGACAGTTCGTCATTATCGAGCCATAACAATAGTCCGTTTATCGAACCCCCTGCAAGCAGAGCCACGTGCCGAAGATGCGTAACTTAACCC